>PVJH01027533.1:0-28524 GCA_004026705.1 Nesogale talazaci | reverse complement strand
CTAAACATTTACATTCTATCTGAGCCCTTGATATCAGCTCATCTTTTTCTCTCTATCCCTCCCATCCTCGTGACCCCTTGATAAATTATAAATCAATATTAATTTCATATCTTACACTGACCGCTGTCTCCCTTCCCCCATGATTTCTTCCCCCCCTCATCTCACCACCTTGCCCCTACACTCCTAGTATCACTACTCCCAAATCTGTTCCTGAGCAGTTTATCTGACATGAAGTCCATTTGTCCTGAGCTCTTATCTGTGTCTGTGTACATACATACCTGCCTACCCTGCAGAAAAAGGCAAGATTGGGATCATGATAGTGGGGGTGAGGAAGCATCAAGAAACCAGAGGAATATTGTGAGTTTCTTCAGTGCTATACTGGGCCCATGTTGACTCATCCCTTCCTTGCTACCCTTCTCTGAGGGGATGCCACATTGTCTACAGATGGGTTGTGGATTTCTGCTCTGACTCCCCATGTTTTTAATATGTTTTTGTCTTTGTTTTTATTGGGGGGGGCTATCACTGCCCTCTGGTGGTCATGGGAGCTACCCAGCCACGCTCCTGGAGAGCCACTGCTGGCTTTGGGCCCACGCCAAGTCCGTGGGCCGCAGTCCTGCACTCAACCACTATGCCACCGGGGCTCAGCCCTTAACAATATGTTTTGTTGTTTGTTTGTTTGTTTGGGGTCTTCTGATACCTGTTGCTGATCCCATCAAAACCTTGTGATCAGACAGGCTGTTGTGCTTCTTCTGTATGAGCTTGTTGTTTCTCTACTAGACAGCTACTTGTTTAAGTTCAAACCTTTAAGACCTCAAGCGCTATATTGATAGCCAGACCTCAAGCGCTATATTGATAGCCAGGCACCATAAGCTTTCGCTTTCATATCCTTTTTGCCTTTAGTGATCATGCTGAGAGGGTGAGTATCACAGAATACCAGGTAGTTAAAACAAAGTGTTCTTGCCTTGAGAAAGGGCTTGAACAAAGTCCCAAAATCCATCCACTTCCTCAATGTATTGCCTGGGAAACAAATTCATAGACACTCGTGTATAAGAGCTTTATATCAAAGAGTAATTGTATATTAAGTAAATGTTCCAGCTCAGTCCAGATCAAAGCCATAATTCCAATATTAACTCACATGTCCAATACCAGTCTATAAATTCCTCTTCAGACTCATGCAACATATACAATAACACAGGATGCAGAAATATCACAGTCCAGTGGGTGGATAGTCTTGTGAATCCATTGGCCATGGAAGCATCTCAGAACTTGCATGGGTCTCCAGGTGGTTATTCAACTCCAGAGTTCTCACTATATCAGTGTATCTCCACGTGACTTGACTACAGGAATGCAAAAGCAGAGAGTGTTTCCCACCTCCAGGGAGGAAGACAGGAGTTCCCGGAATCCTCAAGAGAAGGCCATGCACACACATGGCATTTTTGGCTATGACATGATTGATAGGCTAGACTTCACCTCTTAACAAGTTGATAGGAGATTGTGTAACTGTCACACCATATAAATATACGTACCTATGCCAATACCTCTATTTTTGTGAATTGATATATTTACATAACTGCACACCTATGTTTATACCTCTATCCACAGCTTAGCTTCCTACATTTTTCCTGTTTCTATTTACCTTCTTTCTGCCCCATCCTCACACTCACCTTTTGCTCCAGTGAGGGGTCATCAAGTCTTGTGTTGTTGCTTGACCTACAGTCCTCTTGCAGCTGTGTGCAGGAAAATGATCCTTAGGGCTTGGTGTACTGATAGGGAGTCTAGAACCCCACTATCTCTTTTTCCTTCTTAGTTTGCTTCTATGTGGTCATGGCAGACTGGCTCCTCTCTCCAACTTGTAGGTTTAGTGTTGTCCTCTATAGCACTTCTAGGAAGGACGTCAGTCTGGCTTTGATTTGGACTGACTCTGTAGCCTACTCTGTTCATACATTGCTCCACAGGGTTACTTTACCTTCAAGGTTTGGTGCACAGTGGTGGGGTCTGCATGCACAATCCCAATTCTGTGGAAACATAACTAACAATCTCCCCCTGGTTGGGTTAGTGCCCTGCTCTCTTAATTCCATTATATCTCCCACTCTTCCTCCCCCCTCAAGTTTCTCCTTCCCCCTTCACCTTTCCCATTCTATATGTTGGAATGACATGTACATCCTTGAGTTTGGCCCACCCTACCTTATTGCTTGCACCTCAATCCATATAGTGTGAGAGAAGTGCTTTTCTTCTTTACCTTCTGTGCTGATGATACTCACCTCAGAGGACTTATTTATATTTGTCCTTTGTGATTAGCTAACTTCACTTAGCATCATTTCTTCCAACTCTTCCCATAAGAAAATGTGTTTCGGAGCTAAGCCCTGGTGGCGTAAGTGGTTGAGTGCGGGACTTCAGCCCGTGGGCTTCGTGGTTCAAATTCAGTGGTCGCTGTTCTCAGGAGCAGCACTGGGTAGCGCCTACGACCCTCAGAGGCAGTGATGCCCCCCAAAACAACACCAACAACAACAAAGAAAATGTGACTCATGCGATAACCAGTGTTTTTTAGTGATGTAAGGTACTCCATTGTGAGTATGCGCCTATCAATGGAAATTTAGGTTGTTTCCAATTCTTTGTGACTGTGAATTGTACCACGAAAAGCATTGGGGCACAGACAAATGTTTGTGCTCTATTTCTTACCTCTTCTGGGACTATGCTCAGGACAGGGATAGTTGGGTGATAAGGGACCTCAGCTTCCATTTGTCTTACATCTCCCCAGATCACTTTTCACAGGAGCTGTGCGCATCTGCACGCGCCAGCAGTGGAGGAGATTTCCTGTCTCACCACGGCCCATCCAACATTTGTTGTTCTCTGAGTTTCCGATATGAGCCGTCCTCAAGGGTATCAGATGGCATTTCATGGTTGTTTCAATTTGCCTTTCTCTGATGGCTAATTATTGGAAACATTTTCCTATATGTGTATTGGCCTTTTTGAGCCCCTCCCTAGTGAAACTTCTGTTCAGGTCTTTTGCCCACTTTCTCAAGGGGTTACCTGTTTTCCTCTCTTTTACAGGCGAGAAGGGTATTATAGATTTTAGTAATAAGGGCTTTGTCTGTGTGTCATTGCTAAAAATCCTCTCCCAGGCTGAGGATTCTCTTTTCACTCTGTATAGTCTTTCAACACACACAGGTGTTTTATCCTAAGCAGATTCTACTTGTCGATTTCATGTTCATCTGCGTGTTTACCATTCGCTATTTCAGTTAGCCTGTGTATTCCCTGAACCAAGTTTCTCAGGTTTGTCCTAATTCTTCCATCATTGATGGGCCTAATAGTTTGATGATTTATTTATAAGTCAGTAATCCACCTTGAGTTTTCACTTGTGCATGGGTGAGGTGAGGATCTTGTTTCATTTTTCTACAGGTGGATTTCCATTGTTTCCAGCACCACTTGCTAGAGGGGCCATCCACCTCCCACATGATGCTTTTGAGACCCTTGTCGAAAATCAGTTATCTAAATGCTTATGGTTTTGTTTCTAGGTTTTCTGTTCTTTTTCATTGGCCTGAGGATCTGTCATTCTTCCAGTACCACTATGGCTGTGTATTAGGTGTTAAAATCAGGTAAGGCAAACCCTCCCACATTGTCCTATCTTAAGAAGTTCTTTGCTAATTCTAGTATTCTTCCCTCTTCATATGAAATTGATGGTCAAGTTTTCCAATTCTTTGAAACACATTGTTGATATTTGAGTCAGGATAGCATTTAACTTACAGAGTAGAGTAGCTCAGGTAAGATCGACATCTTTACTTACTGAGTATTCCAATCAATGAGCATGGGATATTCCTCCATCTGTGGAGGTCACTATAGTAGGGTCCTGAAGTGTTCCTTGTATAAGTCTTTTGTTTTGTTTTTTGGTAAAATATATTCCTAGATATTTCTATTGGTTTTTCACTATTGTGAAGAGTACTGCCTTCTTAATCTTCTCTTCAATGGTCTTATCCAATGTACATAGCAAACCAATAGCCTTCCATTTGTAGATCTTGCATCCTGCCACTCTTCCTAGATAGATATTCCTCGATCATTGCCAGAACTCCTGTTGTGGTGCTTTGGGAATTTTCAATGTATAGAATCATGTCATCTGACTCCTCTCCCAGCCGAATACCTTTAGTGAACTCCTACTCCTTATGTTATTAGCTAGGATCTCCAGAATTATGTTCAATAGAAATGGGGAGAAGGGAAATCCTTGTTTGGTCCCCTTTTTCTGTGGGATTGTTTTCATCTTTTCTCCTTTAACTGTGATGTTGGCTTTTCATAAATAGGTTGTATTAAGTTGAGGAATTTTCCTTCCATTCTTATCTTCTTGATTGCCTTAATCAGGAATGGGTGCTAGATGTTGACAAATACTTTCTATGTGTCTATTAATACTATCATGTGATTCTTACCTTTTTGCTGATCAATGTGGCAAATAATGTTTATGGATTTTCAGATGTTGAACCGTCCCTGCATCCCTGTAATGAATCCCATCTGATCATGATGGATGATCTCTTTTTTTATAGTTTTGTATTCTACTAGACAATATTTTGTTAAGACTTCTTGCGTCTAGGTTCATTAGAGATATCAATCTGTAGTTTTCTATTCCTGTGGGATCCAGTAGCAAAGTTATACTGGTTTTGTAGAATGAGTTTAGAAGTTTACCATCTTTTCTGGAATATTTGTGGAGGATTGATGTCAGCTCTTCCCTGAAAGCTTGGTAGAATTCTGCTGTGAAGCCATGTGGTTCTGGGCTTTTTTCATTGGTAGTTTCTTGATAACCATATCTATTTCTTCTTTTGCTAAGGGTCTGTTGAGGTTTTTTACCTTATCTGGGATGATCTTGTGAAGGCTTGATTTTCAAGTACTGTCCATTTCTTCTGCATTGTTCAATTAATTAGTATACATACTTTCTTTTTTTTTCATGATTACTATATGTAACTTTATATTTTGCAATATATGTACAGGAAATTGCAAAGACAGTACAAAGAGTGTCATGTGCTCTTTACCTCGTTTTCCCAAGAGGAAAAATCTTGTATAATAACAGTGCAACTTCAAAATGAAAAGCTTACAACAGGACAGTAACTGTTAACTAGACTACAGAACTTACTCAGTTTCACCAGATTTGGCATGCATTCATTTGTGCATGCATGTTTATGTTATTCTTCGCAATTTTAACACAGGAATAGATTTGTGTAGTTACATCAAGAAGCAGAGCCATTCGATTCCCTATATACCTGTACCCCTACCAGTTCTCATTTCTGGCTACCACTCCTCTGTTCTTTCTTCCTGAAAGGGCTATTTTCACTTGTGGGCTATTACAAAGAAAGCAGTCAGAAACATTTCTATACAGATTTCCTTTCGCTGAGATAATGTGAAGGAGCATAATTACTGGGTCACATGTTAAGTGAATGTTTAACTTTAAAAGACATTTTCAAATTCATTTCTAGAGTAATTGTACTGTTTTACTTTTCCATCAGATATATGGGAAATATTGTTATGATAAGTCCAGTTTTTCTGTTCAAAATTCAACAGCATTTAGTATTATCACAATTTTTCCCTTTAGATTCTGATAGATGTGTAATGATAATACAATGTTATATTAATTTTTTACTTCCCTGTCAAAAGTAGTATGCAACAATTTTACATATGTTTACGCCCATTCATAAATCATCTTCTTTAGATATACATAGATAAACATAGATATTCATGCCTTCTGCCCAATTCTTGACTTTCTTACATGTATAAAAAATTAACACACTATTTTGCAATAATAGATGTACAAGAAATTATAAAGATAGTACAAACAGTGTCATGTACTCTTTACCTTGTTTTCCCAAGAGGAAAGATCTTGCATAATAACAGTGCAACTTCAAAATGAAAAGCTTTGGAGTTTTAACCATTCTTTGTATTTTCTGTATTGGTCAAATAAATAAAAGGTTTATATATAAGTTACCTCAATTTGTAACTTGTCTTTTCCTTTCCTTTATTTTTTAATAGAGCAAATTTTTAAAATTTGAATGGAATCCAATATGTCAATGCTTTACTTTTAGGGTTCAAACTTTTATGGGAAAATCTTAAAATGGATTGCTTGCCCTAGAGACTGAAGGTTTTCTTCAATTTTTTGGTAAATGTTTTTGATAACTTGTATTTACATTCACAGTTCATTTTTAATTACTTTTATAAAAACAAGGTGGTTTAGGTTGAAATTCATATTCTTAAGCTAGGGGAGTGTGTATGAATGCCCACTTGTGAAAAAAAGGCAGTCCTTTCCTCTAACTAATTTTGTACCTTTGTCAAAATCACTTGGGTATATTTGTATAGGTCTGTTTCTGTGTGTCCATTCTCCGCTTCATTACTGTGACCTTATGTGGTAAGTCGTGAAATCAGTTTTATGTGAATCCTCCAATTTTATAATCTTCAAAATGGATTTAGTGCAATTAATTTAACATCTGGGTATTTTGCCTTTCCTCTTTCATCTTCGGCCTTATTCTAGGGAAGAACGCTCTCAAATAAGCTCTTCCTTCTCTTTTCTTCTTGCCACTCCTGCAAATGCTGCTGGTTTTGCTCCAGTCTGTCCTCCAACCACCGCAGGAGAGGTCTGACGATTGCTGACATCTAACTGCACAGATTCTTGGTGAACACGGAAATATTATGGCTCTTGGTTGCCGAGTCCAGATGAGTATGGCTATAGACTCTCCTATATACATCCTGCCCCTTCTGAACTCTGCTGCTGATTCCAGGCACACTTCCCCAACGGTGACCCAGGCACAATATGGGTTGGGATTTCAATGCTCGCATACTCTGAGCTCTTCTGGGCCTGTACTGACTGGAAGCCAGTATAGAGCATCCAACCAGTCTTGGTGATTTTATCGTCAATGAAACAGGAAGAAATCAGTCCTCTAAAGCTTTGCTTCATCATCTGGCACATGGTTTGTGTGCGAACCTCAATATAAGAAGGGCAAACAGTTATATAAGGATGGGGACGGTACCAGCCTATGACTCCCATGGAACGAACATTGAGTTCAGCCAATCTCTCTGCCTCTGTGGAAGCCACAGACAGCTGCCTTGGAGAAATCTCCACTCAGTCCTTCCTTTTATCAGAACGTCGCAAGATGATGACAGGGTGAATATGAATAATCTTCTCAGTGTCAATTTTTTCATCAACTGTTTGCAATTCAGCTCCAGTAGGTGCAAATTTTGAGTCACTCTTATTGGGTTATGCCATCACCCAACTCTCTGATGCACAGCCCCATCACCTCCTCCTTCTCTGTGCTTGTGCGAGGTTGAGGCACACGAGGAAAGTGTCTGACTCCAGATGCACGGCCTGCACCACCTGCCCCACCATCTTGATACCAGTAATCACAGTATTTCCTAGTATTTTGTGATTATCCTTTTAATCTCATTGGGGTCCGTTGTGACTTCCCCAGCTTCATCCCCCACCCTGGCTATTGATAATTGCTCCTTTTCTTGGTTACCTTGCCAACAGTCTGTCAATTCTGTTGTTTCTTTCAAAGAACCAGGTTTGGGCTGCATTGATTTTTTTTTTTTTTTTTTGCATTGGCCTCTTCTCTTCCCACTCATTTAACTCTTCTCTGATTTTTTTCTTTTAATAAATCATTTTATTTGGGGCACTTACAGCTTTTATAGCAATCCATACATCATTCATATCAAGCACATTTGTAGATATGTTGTCATTATTATTTAAAAAGCATTTTCCTTCTCCTTGAGCCCTTGATATAAGCTCTTCTTTTTGTATTTTATTACTGGGGGCTTCTGCAGCTCCTATCACAATCAGTACATCCATCCATTGTGTCGAGCACATTTTTACATATGCTGCCATCATCATTTTCAAAGTATCTTCTTTCTACTTGAACCCTTGGTATCAACTGCTTATTTGTCCTCCTCCCTATCACCTCCTAAGGGTATGAGTAACAGAAAAGTGGGTGAAGGGGAACATCAGTCAGTGTAAGACATGAAAAAATAATAATAACTTATAAATTATCATGGTTTCTACCCTGATTTTTTATTATTTTTTTTTCTTTTACTCTTGAAGGAGTTGTTCTGTTGACTCTATTCTAGTTGCTGGAAGTTTTGTGATAGTATATCAGTCATAAGTCTCTCTTCCTGTTTTATATATGCTTCAATTGCTATCAAACTTCCTCTGATAACTGCTTTTGCTGCATTCTGTGGTTTTGTTAAGCTGTATTCTCATTACTTTATCAAACTTCCTAGTTTCCTTTCTAATATGGACCAGTACCCATTCGTGTTGCAAAAGGTCGTTATTCCTCCTTCACTTGTTGTTCTTGTTTTTGTGGTCATCTTTCTGTTTATCTCCAGCTTTATGGTATGATGGTCCTAAAGGAATCTCTAAGTAATCGCTATGTGTTTGAATTTACTTAGGGTCATCTTGTGTCCCAGCATATGGTCTTTTTTCAAAAATGAGTCATTTTTGAAAAGAATTTTGCACTTGAAAAGAATGTGATTTTTTGCATTGAGATGGGAAGTGGTATAAATCTCTAACAGGTCCATTTACCTAATTGTAGAATTTAGCTCTGTAGTCTCATGACTGAGCTTCTTTGCTGATCTTTCTCTGATCTTCCTCTGATTATGGTGTATTAAAATCAGACCAAGATATCACTACCTGTTCATTTCCTCATTTTTTGTTATGCCAAAGTACTAAACTGTGCTCTGAGAATAGAGTTGTTATGTTAAAATTATGCTAAAGGACAGAGTTCTGGCTGCTTATATTCAAAGTCACACAAAGGACCACAGCCTGGAATTGAAAGCATTTTTGTTTGCTTGTTGCTTTTTTCCCCCCACTTTTTATAATGGGCTTATGGTTGCTCTGGTATCAGGGGTATGCCACGCTGTCCCCCAGGGAAGGGGACTGGATTAGCAGAGTGGGTTTGGGGCTGACTGGAATGAGTTCTCCCCTGGCTGCATACCTGTGTTCCTCCATTCACTATTCTGCACAGCCTGCCAGTTATGCTCTAGGGAACTGTGTTCCATAACCGGTAAATATCCCAGTGGTTCTTCAATTGCTGCAAATAATTATCTAATTATCTATCCTTACTCACACTGATCAGCATATTGCTTAGGAGAGGGAGACATGGGGTTAATTAATCCGTTCACAGAGGCTATCCACAAGCATTGGATTATGACAGCTTTTAGACAGCAGCCTGGAGAAATTACTGCTTACTGCAGGTCTCATATTTTAGGTGTAGGAAAGGATAGCAGACACCAGACAAATCACAGCCATAAGCACTGTCGCAGGACTCCTTGCCTTTTCTTAGTGGGATTGGGTAAGAAGGTTGGGGATGATACTGATTGGATTTTGTGAACCAGATGTGATTGTTAACAGGGTAAATTTTTATTACCGTCTTGCTGGGTATAATCTCAGTAGCAAGATGAGTCTCTCTGGCTCTCCGCCTTTTGGGCTGCCCTCAGTAGCAAGGCCGGGGGTCATGCTACCAGCACAAAAGAAGAGCCAGCAGTGGGGTGTTGCTTTATACCTGGAGATTCCTGTGCATTGAAGCTTCTGGATCCATAAGAGGACCGGGGAATCAAAGGAGCGAGCGGCAGAGGAGCACCAGCAGCAGAACAGAACAGAGCAAGAGACTCAGCAATGGAATCTCCCGCTCAGAGAGCAAGAGAAGCTGAGTCCTAGGGGGAAGGTGGCTAGCGTGGAATGAGGTGCTTCTGGGCACTTAACTGGGGAGTTGAGTTTGTACACTGTTGAGCTAGAACTGAGTGCCTTCAGGTCGAAGATTATGATAAACTGACCTGCCCTTCAGACATTTATCGGATACCCCTGAAGAGCTTTATATCATTGCCAGGAGAGGGCAGAGGGCAGAGCCAGAGAGAGGCCTGCAGCATGGCATGGCAGAGAAAAAAACTATCCTGACCAAAGAACTGTATCCTGTGCATTTCTTTCCAGAATTTTAGCCTGTTAAATTCCCTAATAACCCTGCAATTGTGAATATCCTGAATTCAATGTGGACACTGCAATAAATGATCAAGACTCGCTAAAAAGTAGAGGGTTGGGGGAAACAGAGGAGCTATTGACTTTCCTCGTGGTCATCATGTTGCCTGAATTTACAGGAGATCCAAGAACAACACAGGTTTCACCTATGTATGTCAATGTATACATGGGATTACTTTTCCTGTTGATACTGTGGTGAATTGAAACATTACGAGTATCCCTTAAAATGGCCGAATTCAACTTGCTGAGCTTGCAGCTTCTCTCTTAAAAATGGGGGGGTGGGGGGGGGAGTGCAGGGAGAGGGATGGCAAGTGGCACCCAATGGTTTCAAGGGTCTGCCTTGAAGTAACTGCTCTGTCTCACCTTGCCACTCTTCAGCGGCTAGGAATCACACTGAAAATAAACCAAAAGCAAGCAAACAAAAAATACGCTGCCATGGAGCCAATACCGACTCATAATAGCTCTCTAGGATAGGGTATAACTGCCCCTGTGAGTGTCCATAGGATAGGGTGCAATTGCCCCTGTGAGTTCCCAAGGTTGTCATTCTTCATGGAAGGAGGAAGTCCCATGTTTTGCCCAAAGAATGGCTGCTGTCTTAGAACTGCTGACCTGGCACTGGGAAGCCCAACACATAACCACCCCCTCAGCTGTGCAAATGTGAAAGGGAGGAGACATTAAATGCCATTGCCCTATTTCTAGTTCAAACTGGATATTCATTAGGTAGAAGTTTTTGTTCCTGTGGTGGTTTTGAAGAAGCAGAATATGATAAATCACTTCCACATAAAATTAAATTGAGCATAATTTAATCTGATTCAGAATCCATTGCAACGTCTCAAATCCATAATTATAAACAGCGATAAATGAAATTATAAAATGCTGATCCATGCGGAGAGTCACTTATCACCATTCTTTAAGTTTGCTTGTGTTGATTTCCGTTGAGTGCTGGATGAACTAGCTATGTCACAAATTACAACGAGAGTCAGAAGGGTTTTTACTTGAAGCGACAAATTATACTAGAAAAACAAGAAGCAATTTCCATGTCCTCACTAGTGCATAATTTAAACGGTAAAGGGCCCATTCACAGTATATTATTGCCTCATATCCATCATGTTAAAGCAATTTCTCTACAAAAATGAAAAGAAAAATAGCAGCAGGAGCAAGTTAGTTACTGTTAGGGGATGAATTGTGCCAATCCCCACCCCCCGAATTATGTGCCATAAATCCTAATCTCTATGCCAGTGATGATAACCTCATTTGGGAATGGGTTCTTTGGTATGTTAATAACGGATGTCTGGTGTATAGTATGCCCATCTCACTTGAGATGTAAAAGATTAAACAAACCAGCAGAGAACATATGGGGTAAAAATAGATGTCTAGTCTTTTAAACTGTGAAAAAAATTTGTTAAAGTCATCCACTTGCAATATTTCTGGTGTATCTGCTTTAGGTAACTAAGAGTTAAAGGAAATCAACTACTGTTACTGATTCAATGGTGACGTAGTACATTACTCATTGGGCTGCTAACCATAAGGCCATCCATTCGAAATCACCAGTTGCTCCAAGAGAAAAAATGATACTTTCTTTGTACTATTGGAAAGAGTTAGAACCTGGGAAACCCACAAGAGCTGTTTTACCTTCCTGTAGAGTTGCTGTGAGTCAGCAGTTACAGACACTTCAAAAAATTTGTGGAAAAGTGGAATTAACAGATAAACATTTAAATGATAAACTTTGTTGCACTACTCTTTTAGGGTACATGAGACCCCAAATTGAAAATATAATTTAGAGAGAAAATGTACTAAACTTTAAACAGTAAAACAATACACTGACAAAAATACATCATCAAGATTAGGGAGACTAACCGCACAGGGTCCTGATATGTCACCAATGGGTTTGCACAGATTTGAATACTTTAAAAGAAAAAAGAAGCCCTGAACCACATATCATGCACACCCCATAAAAGCCACTTTGGAGGAGGAGATCTCACTCACATTGTCTGGTGCAGTCACTCTTTCAAGAAGGCGGAAATGGGTGAAGACCATTGTGGCAGTCGTGTGCTTATGTTAATTTTATGATTGAAATATAGGGGTGGAGTCTAGCCTGTTAATCTGGAGATAGCCATTGAGTAGCCAATGAGGCCTCTATGTGGGCATGGCTTTCTCCTGAGACTTCTGGGAAATCTCGCGCTATTTCCCTCATGAAGATGAGAAGCTATCTTTCCCAGTTGTTGGGAGTTAGTCTCAGAGACACTATGAATCACGGACAAGACAAGCTGGCAGCGTTCGAGAAGCTGGAGGAGCCGGCGGAGACCACACAGCTTTGCCCTGATGGAGCCAGACCTCTGAAGCTAGGGCGGTCACATGGAGACATCTGCCAGTGATGAGTTGCTTCTGCTGATGGACCCTGAGCCCTGGAAGTGAGGAGCCATGTAGAGACCCCTGCCAGTACCGGGATTCTGCACCCACTGACCTGTGACTTCGTGAGTAGGAAGGAGACTTTATAGACTGATTTCGGCATATGCCTTAATATCGGACTTATGACTTTGAACTGGACTAGGCTCAATGTCCTATTCCTCTTGTATATAAACCTTTTCCTTATATCTATATGCGTGTCTATGACATTTGTTCCTCTAGCCTACCTGGACTAACACAACCATCCACTTGAGACTATATAGCATCAAGACAAGACTGGGATGACAATGGGCCCCTCACAGGGATGGAAAAAGAACCTTGCTGGAAAATCAAGTCAAGCCCAAGGGAGGGGAACATCTATATTTTGGAGGAGACACTGATAATTCAGTTGGTGAATATGGTGGGTGATTGAAGAGCATTAACCTCATCTTGAGACAGGATGCTAAACAATGAAATCTAGGAAATCTAGGAGGCCAGTGGACCAGATACCCATTGTGGCAGTCATGTACTCTAATGCCAATTTGATTAAGAGTGTAGGGGTAGAGTCTAGCCTGTAGATCTGGAGATAGTCAATGAGAACTGTCTGTGGGCCTGGCTTTCTCTGAGAATTCTGGGAAATCTCATGATATTTCTTCTGTGGAGATGAGAAACCATCAACTCAGTTCCTTGGAGGTGCTCTACTGACAAGATGGCAGCATGTTGATGATCCTGAGTCCTGGAGGAGCCAGAGGAGAAGTCACATGGGCTTTCCCTAATGGAACCAGACCTCTGGGGCCAGAGAAGTCACATGGAGACTCCTATCAGTGCTGAGATGTTTGGGAGTCCACAGAGAGACCCCTGCCAGTGCTAAGATGCTTCTACCACCCCTGGGTACACAAGACTCTGCATCCACTGGCCTGTGATTGTCCTGGCATCACTGCATGTGCTTCATGAGTGTGAGAACTTTGTGGATTAGTATCGGACATATGGGCTAATATTGGACTTGTGGACCTGGACTGGACTGAATTTGTATCTCTAGTCTACCCTAACACACCTAGGGAATGATTGGCATGGTTTTACTTTTTTGTTTCCAAGAGTTTTTGTTTTCCCTGCCTTTGGTTAGTGCCATTTTTGTTCGCTATTTGGTTTGTTGCTGCTACTGTAATTGGTGTAATTGGTCTTATGGCGTTTGATTTTGTCATGATATGACTGCCAAAGTAAACCTAAGTTGTCCATATCTCATGTACAAGCAGATAGATTCTGGGCTCCCACTTAACTCTAGCTCCAATCCAAGAGCAGTTAGTTCTGACAACTGTATAGTATAGCCCTGCTCATACTGGCCTTCATGAAATGGTGACTGAAGACAAGAGTGCTACAGCCAAAAGTAGTGAAAAAAGCAGATGGTGCCCGGCTATCAATCAAAATAGTGTCTGAGTTTTAAAAGCTTGTACTCAAACAAGCAGCCATTTGAGGAGTCAACTAGGTCCACATGGAAGAAGCACACCAGTTTGTGTGATCTAAAGATAACAATAACAAAATTTAAATATGATTAAGGAAAAAGTATCAGAGCCTGAATTGTGAACACCCAATTTGTAGAAGGCAATGGAGGGCAGTGGGAGCCCCAAATCCTTCTGTAAAGTAGCTATTCAGATTAAGCTCCTGACAGATCCCCTCTAGGAACATGCAAGTGTCAGGAACCGCTCTACCATCAGATAGAGATCATTATAATCTTGGTTATGCTAGGTTGAACGTGATACATGGTTGGTTGACCTTCCTCTTGACTCAACCTGAATATGTTCCAAATGCTAATATATCTTCCTTGTACTATGATAAAACTTTCTTCTCTTTTAAAATGTTGATGGTACCCTGTCCGACATCTCCCTCAGCCCACTCTCCTATGCCCGTCCTCCAGATAGGTCATATGTAGATCCTTGCAGCTGATTCTGACAGAATAATAATTATTTATAAAGTATTGAGGGTGGATGGGAGAGAGAGAGCAGGGGAACACGGGACAGGTTGGAGGAACCGACACCAGGGGCTGGGGGAAAGGGCGGCTGTTTGGAGAATGATGACGGCAGCAGACGTGCGAGGGTTCTTGTCACAGTATGTTTATTTATGTATTGGAAAAATGATGTACGAGCCCCCAATAAAATGATTTTTAATAAAAAAAAAAGTCTTTGAGGGAACAGAACTGGTTATCTGCATACTGAGAATTTAGGGAAATTGGAAGTGATCATTAATTGAATGTGATGCATGAATATTATTGGTACTGTAGGCATTAATGGGCATAAATATACTGACTGATATTGGCCAAATTGAATCAGAAAATCATAGGATTTACTATGCAGGAAACAGCACAGTCATGGGAATGGCATGACGTTCATTGTCACCAAGGACCTTGCTAAACCCATCATGAAATGCAGTATTGTCTGTGATAAGATGATATCTGCCTTCAAGGAAATCCAACCAACAAAACTATTATCAAACTTTACTTGAACAATGCAGTTTGCCACCAAGTTTAGCATACTAATAAAGGTAAAATACCAATAAAAAAATGTTGATGGTGATCTTTTTATTACTCATCATTTGTATTTTCTCCTTTATATTGTCATATATCACGTTTGTAGGTGTAACTGTACAGCGATAATTAGTAAAGATTATAGTAAAGTCATAGAAAATAAGAGCGATAGAAGACATATTTCATGGTAACATGCTCATCTCAGCCCCGCTTGGTGATCCACATAGAGAGAGAGAGAGTCAGAAAGAGCGAGTTTATTGCCAACCAAAGCTTAAATCTCCTTAGGAGGTGTGTAACCACACACATCACAGGAAGGGGCTATACAATAAACACACACATCACAGAAAGGGGATGTACAATAGGCATGAGCATAACAGGCAAGGGATGAGCTAGGGTGTACACATCATAGGAAGGGGAGGGACTAGGGGTATACATGTGACAAGAAGGGCAAACCCTAGATTCAATATGGCAGCACATCCTTGAGTGGGCTTGACCTATCCAGGCTCTCCTTCAGGAAACAATCTACTACTATCCGTATCAGAAGGGAGTGAGCCCTACTTACCTTGTGACAGACTGCTCTAAAGGGCAGATAACCATTAGGAAAATAACCTCTGACCTACTTCTGTTGATCTACAAATGTATAGTTATTTGCCACATGTAGCACGCAGCTACTGTTTGGCTTACATTTGGAGGAGATAACTTGGAAGTAATATTTCTGTTTTCCACATTATAGTATTATTTTATCCTTACCACTTTATTTAGATTTTATCTGTACTGTTTCAGTTGGGTTTTCCAGTTTATGAAGCACAGAAGGAGTTGTATAAGGTGATCGAGCGCCGCCGGAGACGAATGAGAGCCAAATTATAGTAAAATAAACTAGTTTTATTAGGGAGGTACTAACTCAGGTGAGGTCCAGTGGTCTGAGAGGTTTTGGGGGCCACTGGTTGCACCTGGAGGCAAAATGGCTGCTCTTTTGTAGCCCTGGGGCACTTGGGCAGGAGGCTAGTACCCATTTAAGGTAAGGGAATTGGGAGTTGGAAGTTAGAATTGGGAGTTGGAAGGCTTGTCTGGGTCCTGATGGAGTGCAGAGCAGGGCTGCAAGGTTAGGGAGGGCTGCATCAGGCAGATGTCTGGTTCAAGGTTAAGGGGATTTGAGGGAACAAACACTATATGTGGGAGGGAAGAGTGAGCGCTAGAACTGATTGTGATTATACTAATCATTTTAAAAGCAATTTAACCATTATAAAAAAATGTTCTAAAATTGATTGGGATAATGATTGCAAAATTCTTCTTGATATGATTGAATTGTTGAATTGTTTATGTGGATTATGTGTCAATAAAACTGCAATACACAAATATGGAAATAGGACACAGGAAAACTGCCCAAAGCAGGACTGGTAGCAGATGAAAACACCAGTTTTAGGTGGGGCTCCAGGAGCAGGCATGGAGCGTGATGTGAGCACTTAACATTATGCTGGACTGAGGAGGCTGTCCAGAAGTGACTCCAGACCAGGAGGCTTTCCATTCCAATTTCCATTAAAGACACACTCAGTGGAGTCCCTCAGGGCTAAGGCCTGCTCCCCTGACTGGTTAGGGGAGTGACAGCAATTCAGTCTTTTAATGGACTGTGCCTGAGAGCAAAGCTACCTAAACTGCCCCTGCATGGTCAGGAGGAATACAATGAGGGCTGAATTTGCTTGGAGACACCTAAATAATTTCGGGGTTACCTCTGTGAACAACTTTCCGAAAACTGTAATACACAACATAAACTTCATTCAAGGCAAAGACTTTTCTGCAATTGATGGTACAGGCCATTTAGTCTATTTCCCCACCCCACCCCACCCCGCAAAAAAGGCTAAGACAGGGCTTCCTACTCCTGTGGTGAGTTTGGTTTTTGTTTGGGGGTGTTTTTTGGTTTGTTTTTAAACTAAGAGTTCCTGGAAGCTTAACAATATCAATGGACTTTTTTACATTGACTGAAATAAAATGGCGCTCTTTATTTTTTTTTTAAGAGATAAAAAGGAACCAACCTATCCGAAATGTGAGATAGGTGCCTAATGATTTCTGCCAGAAATGCTCCATTCTGAAACTACCTTTATTAGAGGAGAGAAATAAGCAGAAGCATTGTCATGGTGAAGGATTCTCTGGTGAGGTTTTTGGGAGCATTTAGTTCAGGGAAAACGTTACTAACTAACTTATGACTTATAATATACAGGTGTTCTCATTCTTTTGGACGCCAGAAAAGTAAACAAGTACAATTCCTTTGTTAGCCTTCTGGAGGGGGATACCTCGGTTCTTGCTTCACAACACTGAGAGAATTCACATAGCAAAAGCACTTTTGGAATCCAAGTGATTTTTATGAGGGAAAGGGAAGTTTCAAATATTACAGTCTCAAGTACGTGCTATTTCTGGAAAGCACGCAAGGCCTTGCAGAAACTGAGCAGGAGTTGGTTCACGACTGAACATGAAAAACCACGTGGCCAGAATACAGGAGTGAGAAATCATACTTGTGGAACTAAGAGCAGTTAAGCCCCCAAAGGCCTTGAGAGCTAGCAGCCTGGAGCGGTTATGCTGGCGTCTGTGTGCCTGCACTTCAGAGGGATTACCACCATCTGATTGGAGAATGCCCCTTAGAGGGGCCTGCCTGCAACAGCCTTTCTCTTCCCCGGGGAAGGCGTGGTTGGGGTACTGGCTGACCTTATTGGCTGAGTTAAAGCACACCTGTGTGATGTCAGCTTGTGGCCAGGTGGTTTTAATCTGCACATGCAGTTTGTATTTCCTATAGGTGTCTAATTAGGGTGCCGGATTTCCTTCTTCCACCTGTAGTATCGTATGGACAACTAATCTTCATTTAGTGCAGGCATTCAGGCAGACAACCCCCTCTGTCCCTAATCTAGACACCAGTTACCTTGAACATCCCCCAAACTGGTCATGATCTTTGCTCTTGTCTGCTAAGCAGCTTGGACTACTTCCACCTCCTGCTAGGCACTGCTGTGCTTGTCTTCAGGACTGCCATCATAAATCCTTCAAAGAAATATGTCAGCATTTTGATACCATCGCTGGCTTAAATTTCCATTAAAAACTGATCCGAGTGCCATCATTTTGGCCACCATTGAGAAGTTTCCCCACCTTTTGTCATGACTGAGTATGCTGAACCAGTTGAGATGTCTAGTGTTGGCTATTGTTTTCACAAGAGCAGGAAAGTGTCCTTGAAAATCGATGTGGATAACATATTACTGCTGGCTCCATCTTCATCACTCCCTTAAAATGAGTCATCCATGAATAAACTGGATTTCCTTGGTGCACTGTCCCCATACTTTTTGTGAAGCAAATAAGAATTTCCTCATTCTTGTCAGCCAACCTGAATCTAATGCTTGTTTTTGCATCATTTTAGGTTGCTCTGATATGGACTATTTCCAAATCAATACTTTAGCCTTTTTAGTGCCTCACACTCTAGCTTGTTTAAACATGTTATTACAAGCTACTATGAGTTAACTTTACAGCAAATTTTTTGAAGCCCCTAGTTTCTAATAATATGAATTCACTTCCTGAACACTTTTTACATCATACTTTCTAAACCACCTTTGGGCTATTTTGGCCACCACAGAAAGGTTACTACAAAATTAAGAAAAAGGACCTTAAACAATTTATATCTTAAGTGTATATTAAATGGTGCCCTGCTCCCTGGTCTATTGTCTGGTTCAATCAAGTATCAATTGAAGTAAAGAGATAAAATCAGAAAAGTACACAGTGAAAAGACTAGACTAGCAGTACCGTAAGGATGAAAGAAGACAAATGTTTCCTTTGCTTATGAAAACAGCCAGAAAATCATCACATAAAAATGGATGGCTGCTAGTCAATGAGTCAGAAAGTGAGGTGTTGCGTCTGGAACTGTGACACAGAATTCCCCTTGTCCTCTGTAGAAAGTTAAAAAGTAGGACGAGAAATGTGAGCGTTGAGAGAAAACTTATGCTGGAGGTGTCAGATGTACTCCACTTGAAAGACAAATGAAATCATCGATGCTGAAAAAACATATAGAAGAGGCTTATGTATGAAATTGCTAGTGGAGGTGAGTGGGCAGCAGCAGGAGTCTGTTAAAGAAAAGAAGACAACTGCCAGGTAAAGAGGGGTGGGGATCCTAGAAGAGAACATCTCATTAACACCTAATTAAGGGGGGAAATGTCAAGGACAAAGAGCATGGAAAGGGTTCCCAGGTTGACAAGGCGAAAGCCATCAGGGCATCATGAAACTGAAGGAGAGTTAAGCAAGGAATTTCTGTTTCCACACTCTTAACAACAAGCTGAATAGGAAGGTTTTCCAGTAATATCCCTAGTAATGAGGGAACAGATGAAAAGAAATCTGAAACAAAAATTAGGATACTGTGGTAGATCAGTTTATATCAACCAGAAAATGTAAGGGTGGAATCCCAACCTCTCAGTCAGGTCACAGCCTGAGGAGACCTCTGCAGGTATAGCCTCCTTTTAAGATTGACAGGTTGCTTTCTTCCCCAACACTTTCATGCATTTTCAAGTTGACATGCAATCATATAACTACCACAGACAACCATTACTAATCTGGCCCTTGGACACAATTAAAAAAAAAAAATCGTATTATTGGGGCTCTTCCAGCTCTTTTCACAATCAAAACATCCACGTGCCAAGTACATTTGTACATAAGTTGCCGTCATTTCCAAAACATTTTCTACTAGAGCCCTTGGTATCAGCTCATCTTTCCTCCCTCCCTTATGAACCCTGGAAAGTTTTTTTTTTTTTTCATGTCTTACACCATGCAATCCAGAACACCTTTTTTTAACTGTTGTTCTAGGGACCTAAGGAGCCCAAAATGGTCCTGGGTGATTCTTAACTGTATTTCCAGTTGAGCACATTTCTTCCTTTGAAACTAGGACCTCCAGGCCTGAAGAGTATAGTCTCCAGGACAGAAGTAAAACTTCTGTAAGTGGGTCACTAGGAAGGGTAAGTAGTACCATTTCCACTTAGAACCCTTGGTTCCAGGACTCAGGAATCCTGGAAATTGCAGGCAGAACTATATTCTGGCTCTGGTTGAAAGCATATATTGCCACCTTGGAGAAAATCCCCTAGCCTTGCAAGGCATGGTCACCTAACTGGGCTATAATGGTGTCTTTAGAAGGCCATTCCAGCCTTCTATCCAGCCAGCCACTGTAGGCTGAAGGACATGGTACAACCCTTGGATTCTGTGGGCCTGAGGCCATGGCTGCACTTCATTAGCGGTGAAGTGGGTTCCTTTATCTGAAACTGTCTGGATGTCAGTCAGTGAATAGGGATTTCTGAATGGTAGTTTTGGTATAAGTATTGCTCACAGGGAAGGCAAATCGTATCCAGTGTCTATTCTTATGAGGACCCTCGGACCCTTCCTGTTTAAGCCCTTCTTGCTTTCTGGGGCTCTGCCACTGACCCTGAAAGGCCTGACATGTTTTCACTGACCTTGGATTCACACAACTCTGCACCCACCGGCCTGTGACCCTCCTCCATTCTGCATCACTTGTATATGGCTACGTGATCTGAAGAGGGACTTGTGGACTAGTAGCAGACTCATGGACTTAAGTTGGACTGAGCGGAGAAGCCTTGTTCACAAGTAATTTCCTGATACAAAACTCGTTCTCCCATCCAAGTACTAACCAGGCCCGACCCTGCTTAGCTTCCGAGATCAGACGAGATCGGGAGCGTTCAGGGTGACAAAGCTCATTCTTAAACATAGACGAATATAACTGGATTTGCTTCTCTAGATAACCCAGCTTAACACATAACTTTATTTACCAGGATAGAGAGAAAAGGAAAACAACATATTGATTTATCACCAAATGTTCCATTGTACATCTTTCCAAAAGTACCTGTATTCTAAAAATAGCCAGATAACTAAGGTATTTCCAGGTAATTTCAATTATCCAGTTTTTCACTCATTTTTGTTAAGTAAATAGAGACTCATAGATACACTGTAAGACAGACTAGAATTGCTCTGTAGAACTCTAAGGAGCAAATCTTGATGGAAGCAGACTGCCACATTTTTCTCCCATGGAACAGTGGTTGATTTGAACCACCAACCTTTCTGGTTAGAAGCCAAGTGTTTAACAAACTATTATATCCAGTTATTAAAGAAACTTAGTTTTATTAACTTTTATAGTAGGTTGTCATTCTCTGGAAGAGAGGATTTCCTCTCGTAAGAGATGATAATGATTTTAAAAGACACATAATGATGATTAAGCTAAAAACATGCTATTATCACAAATGTATTTCTGAACACCAGTATGTTTCTAAATCGGATGCTGAGGGGTAAAACCTTGGGGCTCCTTGTCATACACTCCCAGTCCTGAGCAAGCATGTTTTATTCAAAGAAAAACAGCATAAAACAGCAGTTCAAATAATCAAGACACATTTAAAACCTTAAGATGAAATTGCTGATTTATTTATGAAAAGTTTACATATATTGTTTGCATTTTAAAATGAGGTTTAAAATTCAAGAAAGGTGCCATTAGATATGAATGATTACTTAAAGCCAATTAAGTATTCACCTTAAGATGACAATAAACATGCAAACTAATAATGAAATATGGTAAAAAAAAAAAAGTAATCTTTTTTGAAATCTCAGCATTAAGGAAGAATTCTTTGAAACCACTTTCCTATTTAAGAATAAAGAACTTTATAAGGAATAAAAGCAACTCTTTCTTCACACAGTAAACGACCTCATGTGGATACAGAATTCAAACAACATCCACAAATCAAGACCTCACTCCCTTACCAACCTATGAACATAAAGGAAATTCGCTTTGGTCAGTTCTCTCAAGGGAAAAAACGATTGCTTTCAAAGAAGACTGAAGCATATTTATACTTTATGTTATAAAAAAAATCATATTTTAATTAGAAGGAAAATTCATTTTATATGAATTAATCTTGGTTGATAGAAAAAAAAACTGATTTACAGTTTATAACCCAATTTCAATTTGGCTTTGCCTTTAAATTTTGATAGTCAATTTTACAAAGGATATTTTGTCAACTGCGTATCATAAATATGTTTTCTTCTCAAGTGAATTGCAGGCACTTCATACATTGCATAGACAGCCATAACAAACTGCAGCTGATCACAGTATAGAACCCTCCCCTGAAGTGGGAGAAAGAGGCTTCCTGACCACCTCACTTACTGATACCATTTCCAGACTCTCAAATACATGATTTCCTTTACTGTGCCTCTAGACAGTCTATGGCAAAAATAAGCCTAAACCTAACGCATGCTTTTAAAATATATGCATACATCCATCTTGAAATGATTCATATTTATACAATCATAGCAAGCATTTCTTTAAGGAGACTGAAAGTTATAGTCTGTATGTCAAACTATTTACCTGAGGAAACAAGAGTTTCAACTTAGCTATTAGATTAAAAATTGTAAACTTTCCTCTGCACTATGAAGAAAATAAAACCAAAATAAAGTAACCTCCACAACTTCAAGATTCTGACATAAACTGGAATTCATACTTTAACACCACTTAAAAGATGTTCTCCTTTGAAGGCTAGATCAAGTTCTAGTAAAAATATAAATTTATTTATTTATTTAAATACTATGTTACAATACAATGTATGTGTTTTGCCACCAGGCATATTCAGATATTCCACAGGAATGTTAAAGGGAACATCTATTTAAACGAAACTGCACACAAGTACAAACTGAACAACTCAAGAACAGTTTTGTTTTCTATTTTGTTTTAGGAGGGGAATGCACAGTGTAACTAGAGGTCTTGTTTGTTTTTAAGCAAAATTTTTTTTAAAAGCCTTTTCTTTAAAACTACTTTTATCCATGGTATTTTGCACCACCTGCTTGTAAGAACTAGATTGCTAACGAGGCACACATGACAAATTTAGCTCCATAGGGTCCCATTGTCAAAGAAATACACAAGTCTAGTGACAACTTTGAGAGACAGCGACAGAGAGACAAAAAATACTACGATGCTCTCAAATTAACTACAAGTTATTCTTTTGTGGGAGAAAACAAAACAAAACAAAGCATCATCTAAACCTAACATCAATCACAGTATCTTATTAAAAAAACAAACAAACCCAACCTGGGTAAAGAGGCACTTCCAGTATTTATAATACAGTCTGAGTTCTATAGTGAGAGAAAGTTAATGCTTTATAAACAAAAATAAGAGTTTCAAGTTACTAAAATTTATCCATTCTTTAGAGCATTCTTTAATTAATCTGTAAACAGAGGAGAACAAATATTTAGAAGAAAGCAAAGATCAACAAAGTTCATGAGAAAGAAAAATAAAATCTCAAAATACTCCCTATCAATGTGCACGCTGCAGGCTATTCCTCCTTAAACAATACATGGATATACTTATATTTAAATAGTGACATTATATACTCAAATATAACTTTTGCTTTTCCAGTATTTGTTTACATATCTTAAGTTAATAAGGAAAAATGTTAATTTGCTAAAATAAACAAAATTCAATATAAGCTTTGGAAAATTCATTTAACCACCTGGATATCAATTTTCTGACAACAGAGAATAATAACCTTAACTGCTACATTCTTGCATTTCATAGACTGTTCATTTATGTTGCATGCAAAAAAAAAAAAAAGGTATGTGAATTCTAAAATAAGAACTACATCCAAAAACAGCATGAAAACAATTCAGTGGCAAATGCAAATATCATTACTATTATAGTACAACATCAAAAATTCACATCTCCAGTTCCAGCAACACATGAGTTATAAGAATTGGAAATGTTTACAATAAGGCAATCAAAAGTAAAACCCCTGTATATATTTACTAAGAAATCACAGTATGCCTGGATAGTTGAAAATTCAACATATGAAAATAAAAATTTTAATGTGAGAAACAGAAGGCTTAGCCATAAACTAATTAAGACAGCAAACTCTACGAATCTTGATAAAATGAAATACAAAGGTGCAATATTTAGGCAAATTTTGGTTTGAAAATATATGAGAATAGTGGACTGATTCTTTTACATAGTGTTTCATTTCCACTATCATTCTAACTCTTCCCAATTATCTGTAAGATTGCCTTTGCTTTGTCGTCTGATACTGACGAGCTTCCCAGCTGACTTGATGCTCCATCTGGAGGTATTTCCTGAGCTGGCCAGGGTGGTGTACTTGGTAGAGCCTTTAGTGTCATCTTCCCAACCTGGCCAAGACAAATGGTCGCTCATGCTGTCACTGGAATCGGCTGCTACATCTTCAACAGCAATCTTTGGAGGCTCCCAACCTTCAATCTGATCTGGCTTTTTTGGCTGTGTATTTTGTTTTAAAACCAAATTGTCCCAAAATCCAGATTTCTTTTCTGCCTTCAATTCTTCTTTTAATCGTAAATTAGTCCTATAATAAAAGAGAGTGTTAAGTGTTGGGGAGTCAGAGATTATTAGAGTGTCAATTTAATTTAGTGAACTTAAAGGTTCCTTTTAAAGAAATATTAATTATTTAGAAACTTTACACAAATCTCTGTAGAATTTAAAATGTGACAATTAATTAGGAAAAATTAGTGTCAGGGCAAATTTAATAAAGCTGATGGAAACCTTATTTTACACAGATTATCATTTCTCTCTCTCTCAACTTAATATATAAGCAAAGAACTCGTTTCTCTTAAGAAAGCACATATGTGTGTTTTTTGTTTCCCAAGGAAACATGAAAGGCGCTGCTCAGGTAAAGGAGACACAGCAATCAAGGGTCCAGATTAAGAAATAAAGCACCAGGAGGATGACTCCATTTACCAAGCAGGTGTTCAATAGGGCTACTCATATGGCATACGAATCTCAAGTTTTTAATAGGCAATTTGTTACACAAAAGTTAAAATAAGTACCCTCTTTACTATAAAGAGAAAAGGCACAGTCAGCCTTTCCTTTGGAGCTGCAGGTTCTGCACTTGCAGATTCAATAAATCACAGAGGTACAATATTGGGGGTGAGGGAGCAAATTGAAGGGTCAAAAGCTAAAAGGGAGCTCATACCGTGATACCTATAGAATTGACATTGCACTAAGCACTGTAAATAATCTGGCAACAGTTTAAAGTACAAGACAGCATGTATACAGGTTATATACCAACACTGTGCCATTTTATGCATGAATTTGCGGCTTGAGCCTCTGTAGTTTTCTATCTGGGGAGAGGAGGTGGTTGTCCTAGAACCAGTCCCAGAAGGATATCAAGAGATGACTCTACATTCTCATGGAAAAAAAGATCATCCTGAATGCAGAAAGAAGTCCTCTGTTGAAAAATAAAATGAATTAATTCTGCTGCTTTTAGCCAAACTAAAGTCAAGGTCATAAATACTTACCAGGTAAAGGTAAAAAGTTTGGTCAAGATAGCCAATGTCGAGAAACAAAATCAGCTTCTTTATTTGTAGGTTTCTCAAGATTCATCTAATTAAACTCTTCATTTCACTAGATAAATATGGCTTCAATAGTATGCCAATCAACAGGTAAGTAGCAGTATGCCTGTTTACATCTATTTAATTTCTAAAATATTTTAGTTTAGCAGTCAATTTTTTTGTAAGATTGACTGACCAAGAAACTCAACAGCAGCTTCAAGTTAAACTTTATTAAAACCATCAAAACTGTCATTTTCCACCTCCCTCAGTGCTCTCACATCTCTTACCAAGTGATCATTTTTCTTAAACAATTATGACTTACCCTTTAGACCTGGGAGATTTACATTTTTCAAGCAGATGTTGTTCATCATCTTTATTAAACAAAGATGTCACTTCTTTCCAACCTCGAAAACTTGCTCCTTGGACCTATTACAATGTTAAGAAACATATTCTGAACTGATGTAGTGAATCAGCAGTAATTTTATAATCCTATAATTATGAACTAAAACTTAGAAATTGGCACAGATTTCCTCTTACCTGGATATACTTGCATATATTTTAAAAAATTCTCATTAATCACTAGTAATTGTAGCTGTTCAGAGTATTGCAGAAAAGCAGCCTATCAGTGAGACTGACATAAGTACTTACATTAGTAGACTATTCAATAAACAGGTTGTGTCATCAGATGATTACCTACCCAAACCCACTGCCATCAAATCCAAGTCTGTTTTGACTAAGGGTAATCCAAGAGTAAGTTCCCAAAGCTGTCTATCTTTATGGGATCAAAGAGCCTCCTCTTTGTCTCTCAGAGCAACTAGTGGATTTGAAGTGCCGCCAACCTAAAGATAAAAGTGCATGGTGACCCTATGTAGTTTCCGATGCTGTACATTTTTTTTTTCTTTAAAAGTAACCTTCAATTTGGGCTGAGCCTGGTTGCATAAGTGGTTGAGTATTGAACTGCAGCCTGCGGGCTTGGCGGTTCAAATCCAGCGGCAGTTCTCAGGAGCAGGATTGGATAGCTCCCATGACCACCAGAGGGCAGTGACGCCCCAAAACAAACAAACAAACAAAAAAGTAACCTTTAATTCAGATTTTTCTTTGATTCGAGTGTAGTGTTAACTTGTGAAATTCTATTAAAAACTATATTGACTTATTTTATAGTGCATAAGAGAGACAACATGTTACCTTTAAAAATGTTTACTATCACATTTGATGATTTGATTTTCTTCTAAAATAATTTTATTGGGGGTTCTTACAACTCTTATCACAATCCATACATACATCATTCTCAAAACATTTGCTTTCTACATAAGCCCTTGGTATAAGCTCATTTTTCCCCTCCTTCATGAACCCTTGGTAATTTATGAATTATTGTTCTGTCATATCTTACACTGACCAATGTTTCCCTCCACCCACTTTCTTGTTGCCTGTCCCCCAGGAGGAGACTATAAGTAGATCCTCATAAGATTCTCCCTTTCTCCCCACATTCCATGCACCCTCTTGGTACCACCACTTTCAACACTGGCGATCACCTGTCCTGGATTCCCTGTGCTTCCAATTACTATTTGTACCAGTGTACATCCTTTGGTCTAGCTGGATTTGTAAGGTAGAATTGGGACCATGATGTGGGGACAAGGGGAAGCATTTAAGAACTAAAGGAAAGTTGTATGCTTCATTGTTGCTACACTGTACCCTAACCGGCTCTTTTCCTCCACACAACCCTTCTTTCTATAAGGGGATGTCCAGTTGACCACAGATAGGCTTTGGGTTCCCAATCTGCATTCCCCCTCATTTACAATGATATGATTTTTGTTCTTTGATTCCTGATAATTGATCCCTTCATCACCTCATGGTCATACAGGATGGTGTACTTCTTCCATATGGGTCTCACTGCTTCTGAGTTAGATGGCTGCTTGTTTACCTTCAAGTCTTTAAGACCCCAGACACTATATCTTTTGATAGCCGGTCACCATCAGCTTTCTTCACCACACATGCTTATGCACCATGATGTCTTCAGCAATCCTTTCGGGGAGGTGTTCATCATGGTATGCCAACTTAATAGAACAAAGTGTTCTTGCATTGAGGGAGTGCTTGAGTGGAGGTCCAAGGTCCATCTGCTACCTTAATACTAAACCTATAAATATACGCACATAGATCTTTTCCCCCATCATTATATATAAATGTATTTACATGTATACATGCCTATAATTAGACCTCTATAAGTGCCCTTTGACTCCTAGTTTTTTCCTCTATTTCCTTTTACCTTCCTCGTCCCACTATTATGCTCAGCCTTCATTTGTTTTTCATTAATTTCTCTCAGTTACATTGCTCTTGATCAATCCCTACCAGGCCTCTCACACTCTCTCCTTGCCACTGATTTTGGATCACTTGTTCCCTTGTCCTTGGGTTGGTCAACATCACCTACTTTCCCCCACCTCCCTCTCTCCCTCTGTAGTCTGGGGGAGACTATTCATCCAATCTGTCTTATCTAGATAGACCTGTAGATAATATGCACCAACCCCCTCCCCCCAAAAAAATTAGACATAGCAAAACAAAGTGACAAAAGATCAATCGACTACAATTAAAAAAAAAAAAAAGACCTATACAAGGAAAACTACAAAACCCTACTACAGGAAACAAAAAGCGACCTCCACAAATGGAGGAACATCCCATGCTCATGGATTGGGAGACGCAATATAATAAAGATGTCCATCCTATCCAGGGTACTTTATAAGTTCAATGCTATCCCGACCCAAATACCAACAACCTTCTTCAGAGAACTGGAAAAATTGACCACAAACTTCATATGGAGAGGGAAAAAGCCCAGAATTAGCAGGGATCTCCTCAAGGATAAGAACACAGTCGGAGGGCTGGCTTTACCTGACTTTCACACTTACTATAAAGCCACAGGAGTCAAAACTGCATGGTACTGGCATAATGACAGATACGCTGATCAATGGAAAAAGGATAGAAAACCCAGAAATAAAACCATTAGCATATAGACAACTGATTTTCGACAAGGGCCCCAAAAGTATCAAATGGGGGGGTGATGCCCTTTTCAACAAATGTGCTGGAGACAATGGAAATCTACATGTAGAAAAATGAAACAGGATCTCAACCTCACCCCATGCACAAGAACAAACTCGAGGTGGATCACAGACCTGGAAGTAAAACCACAAACCATCAGAACCATTAGCGAGAGAATTGGGGAAAACCTAAGAACCTTGACCCAGGGAATACAAAGGCTAACTGCACTAGGACAGGGTACACATGAAGG
>PVJH01027532.1:0-28521 GCA_004026705.1 Nesogale talazaci | reverse complement strand
AGACCATCATGTCTGTATTTAACAGTTCAAACCACTCAATACCCCTCACCCTACCCCACCACTCCTGCAAACTGAGCTTTAAAATAAATATTAAAGTTTTCAATAGACAGTTCAAAACTAAAATTTAAAGACATTTTTTCTTTTGTATTAATCTATAGCATAAATACACAGAAAGAATGTAGGCTTATAGCTTATATTCAAACTAATAATCTTATCTAATTTTCTTTTTTTTTTTTTTTTTGGCATCACTGCTCTCCGGTGGTGGGAGTAGGAGGCCCAGCCCCACTGCTGGAATTGAACCTCCGTCCCAGTGGGCCGCAGTCCCGTGCACAACCACTACGCCACCAGGGCTCAGCTCTCTAATTTTATTTCTATGGAAGAAAATGATTTCTAAATCCCACATTAAACTATTAGGTAGTCTTTTAGAACATGAGTTGGGAACATCCAATTTTGTTTCCTAGAAGGTAGATATAAAGTAAACATGAGGTATTTCTGATATAATAATAATACTATAGAAGCTAAAAGCATTTATATATTCTTTCCCTGGTTGTATCCATATTGATGAAAAAGACACCAAAATTCTTCTAGGACTTTAAAAGTTTCTTTTCCTTCCAAACTCCTTTTTCCTAAGTTATCTTCTTTTCCGTAACACCATTAAAAATTAAATCACTTAAGTTATTTTAAAATAAGCAGTGAACTGTCACTTAGCAAATAGCATAGCTCCTTGGGCAGCAAGACTGCATTTTCAAAATTTTATGTATTGGGACCAAGCAATAAGAGATACAATCACAATTTCAAAAAAGTAAAATGAATAATCATACCATCAAACTGGTCTTCACCTTCAGTCATTAGTTCATCATCGGAGCAAATACTCAGAACATTTACCAACATTTCTGTCACTAATAAAAAAAAAGTTTACTATTAGTGATCACATACAACTATAATTATATGTAAAGACAGCAGCCACTTACATAAATGAGCAAAGTTTTCACATAGTTAACATGTCTGTATAGCAAAGTGATAAATTTTTTAATGTAAATGATTTTGAAATGAAGACAATTCAATGTATTGCAAGTCTAAGAGATAAAGAAACTTTGTTTGGGCATCACTGCCCTCAGGTGGTGGGAGTAGGAGGCCCAGCCTTTGCTCCGTGGAGCTGGAATCGAACCTTCATCCCAGTGGGCCGCAGTCCCATGCACAACCACTATGCCACCGGGGCTCAGCCTGACTTTCCTACTTTTAAAGACCATTCCCACCCTTCTCATTGTCTCTCCAAGTACACATAGAGATTTGTGAAATAAAATTGAGTAAAACCTCACATTTTTAAAGTCAACTGATTTTTGACAAGGATACTTGAAATTCAATGGGAGAAAGAACAGACTTTGCACCAAATGAAAACTAGCTATCCTCATGCAAAATAATTAAGTTGGGCTCCACTTCACACAATAAACAAAATGTGATTCAAAATGGACCAAAGACTTAAATATGAGAGCTGGAACTATAATACTCTTTTTTTTTTTTTTTTTACTATAATACTCTTAAAATAAAACATAAGTGTTACTCTTCGTGAGCTTAGAATAAGCAAGGGTTTCTTGAATGTGGCATTTAGAAAAACGATAAATTGAACTTCATCAAAATGAAGCTTTTGTGCTTCAAGGAACACCCCCATCAAAAACAAAAACAATCCACAGAAAGGACAAGAGGCTTGAATATAGAATCTACAAAAAGGCCCTGCAACTCAAAAGACAAATAATGCATTGAAAAAGTTGACAAATGTAATATATAATACTATATTTCCCCAAAGATAACATATAAGTTGCCAAGAAGCCTATGAAAAGCTCATCATTAGTCCTTAAGGAAATACAAATCAAAACCATAATGAAATACCACTTCATGCCAAGGACTCACGGCCGGCAAGTCAGTTCTGCTTCACAGCGCCCCTTTACGACGAGATACAACTACCACATGGGTAGACACAGGCTGAAACATTTTTCTGTGCCACACCCATGACAATGAGCGTTCTCAACCTCTGGGTCTCAACCTCTTTGAGGTTCGAACACCCTTTCACAGTGGTCGCCCAACTCATAACTGTAACAAAATTAAAATGATGAAATAGCAACAAAAATATTTTATGGTTGGCAATAACCACAATACAAGGAACTGTATTAGTGTCGTGGCATTAGGAAAGTTGAGAACCACTGGGCTATAATAAAAAAAAAATAGCAGATAACAAGTGCTGGTATTAATAACGAGAAATTAGAACGTTGTTGCTGAGATCTAAAAAAGATGCAGCAACTTTGAAAACTGACATAATTTGTCAGTTTAAAAAAGATTAAACAGCGGGCTGAGCCCCGGTGGCGTAGTGGTTGTGTGCGGGACTGCGGCCCACTGGGACAGAGGTTCAAGTCCAGCAGTGGGGCTGAGCCTCCTACTCCTACTCCCACCACCGGAGAGCCCCCCCACCCCCCCCCCCAAAAAAAAAACAAACAAAAAAAAGATTAAGCAGAGTTAGCATGTGACTCAGTAATTCCACTCCTAGGTCTATAACCAAGATAAATGAAAGCATATGAAAAATAGGTGAAAAGTACATAAATGTTTACAATAGCTAAAAAAAAAAAACCCCAATGTTCAAATAACTAATAAAACTAATAGAAAACAAATGCATACGCAAATATGGTGAAGGAAGCTGATGGTGCCCGGCTATCAAAACATGTACGTTTGAGGTCTTAAAGGCTTGATGGTAAACAATTGGCCATCCAGCTCAGAAACAACAAAACCCACATGGAATAAGTACACCAGCTTATGGGACTAAGAGATACCAAAGGGATCAATTATCAGGTTTCAAGAACTAATAATCATAACATTATATGCTCGCTTTCCTGATATGATCGCTGACGACAAATATGTACATATTCAAATGTGCTGAAGAAAGCTGATGGTGTCTGGCTATCAAAAGATGTGTGCCTGTGGTTTTAAAGCCATGAAGGTGAATAAGTGGCCATCTAGCTAAGAAGCAAGCCCACGTGGCAGAAGCATAACAGTATGTATGATGACAAGGTGTCAAAAGAACCCAGTATCAAAGACCTAAGAGATATATCATTATATCTTTGATATATCAAAGATCTCACTAATATATCATTAGTGAGGGGGAGTTCAGATTGGGAACCCAAAGCCCGTCAATACGTGAAGAGACATCTTCTTACAGAGGGGTTATAGTGAGAAGATGAGCCAGTCTAGGTGCAGTGTAGTAGCAGTGAAATGTTCTCAAATGCTTCCTCCCACCGACTATCATTATCCCAATTCTGCCAGACAGATTTGATTGGACCAGGGGATGCACATTGGAGTCGAAAACGTGGATTTTAGGATAGATAATCCCTTGAGACTAGTGGGGAGTGGTGACGCTTGAGGAGTGGAGGGATGGTGGAGTAGAAAGGAGGAACAAATTTCTCAGATCTGCATGTGACCTCCTCTCTGGGGTGTGGGGGGAGGTGAGTGAAGTGACACATTATACAGTGTAAGATATGAAGAGCTAATAACAATTTGTAAGTTATTGGAAGTTCATGGGGGAGAAGAAGGGGGAAGAGGAAATATGGGAAATTGGAATGAAAAAAATAAAGAACTAGAAGAAAAAGGGGAAGAGGAGCTTATACTGGAGGGGTTCAAGTAGATAATGTAGATGAATGTAGCAACATGTATACAAATATCCTTAATACAAATGATGTATTAAATGATGTATTAAATGTTATGAGCCTCCAATGAAATCTATATTAAAAAAACTAATAAAAGGATATGCAAAATAAGGTATAAGCACACAACAACTATTCCAAAACACCTAAAATTCACAGCCCCTGAAGCAATGATTAGTCTTAGTGAGCTCACAGGACATGGTAGAACTGTCCCTGTGAGTTTTAGGCTGTAACTCTTTCCTGGAGGACAGAGCCTTGTTTTTTCCCTTTAGATCTGGCTGGTGATTTTTGAAGTGCTGACATTACGATTAGCAGACCAATGTGGAACCACTATGGCACTACTCAGCCATAAAAAGGAAGCACATCTGCGGTCCACTGGGATGGAGGTTCGATTCCAGCTCCACGGAGCAAAGGCTGGGCCTCCTACTCCCACCACCAGAGGGGCAGTGATGCCCCTCCCCCAAAAAAAAAACAAAACAAAACAAAACAAAAAAAGAAAAAAAAAAAAAAAAAAAAAAAAAAAAAAAAAAAAAAAAAAAAAAAAAAAAAAGGAAGCACATATTGATTCATGCTTCCCCACGGATAAATCTAGAAAGTTATGGGAAAATAGTAAGAAAGAAGTCACAAAAGACCACCTATTATGATTCCATTTAAAATAAATGTTTAACAGATCACAATGATCTACATATAACCCCCTCCCAGGAAAATGAACAACAAAAAAGTGGGTGAAGAGAGACATCAGTTAATTTAAGACAGGAAAAAAGGGCTGAGCCCTGGTTGCGTAGTGGTTGAGTGCGGGACTGCGGCCCATGGGCTTGGCGGTTCAAATCCAGCAGCAGCTCTCTAGGAGCAAGGTTGGGTAGCTCCCATGACCAACAGAGGGCAGTGATGCCCAAAAAGGACTGTAAAAAATAATAATTATCGGGACTGAGCCTTGGTGGCATAGTGGTTGTGCATGGGACTGTGGCCCACTGGGATGGAGGTTTAATTGCAGCTCCACAGGAGCAAAGGCTGGGCATCCTACTCCAACCACCAGAGGGCAGTGATGCCCACCCCTCCAAAAAAAAAAACAAAAAAAAATATGTGTTCATGAGGGAGGGTAAAAAAAGGGAAGCCTATACTAAGGGCTCAAGTAGAAAGAAAATGTTTTGAAAATAATGATGGTAACAAATGTAAAAATGTGCTTGACACATAGATGGCTGTGTGGATTGTGATAAGAGCCCCCAATAAAATGATTTTCAAATAAACAAAAGTCTAGAAGAGCCATTTCTTTTTTTCAAAGAGACGTTTCTATGAGGACAGAAAGTAGGTTTAGTGGTTACCCCAGATTTTGTGGAGAGTGTTTGTAGGAAATGAGGAGAAACTGTTAATGAGTGGCTTCTTTTGGGGGATGAGTATGAACCTATCGTACTTAAATAGGTGAATTGCATGGTATGTGACTTTTCAATAAAGGTTTATAAAACAAAAAAGAAAATACATGAGGCCATGAAACTGACAGCCAAGAAACATTCAGCAAACTAGCTGTGATGGCTGGAGCACAGAGAATATGAAAGAGAAAAGGAACGCTATGGATCTTGTGTGACAGACTAAAGAGCGAACTTTATCTTTGAAGTGACATGGAGCATTTAGGAATACTAAATAATAGCTTTTAAATATATAGCACTTATTGTCCAGAAGCATGGCTGTGACAGACAGATAAGGACAAACAACATAGAAATAGTTAGAAAAATAACCATCCATTGCCACTGAATCTATTCCAGAGCATAGCAGCCCTATATTAGGCTTCCAAAGCTGTAAATCTTCATGGGACTAGATAGGTTAGGTTCAATTTTTCTCTCATAGAGTAGGTGGTGGAGTTAAACCACCAACTTTTTAATAAACAGCTACATGAAAGCACTACCAGGCCTCCAGAGAATATAACAGATAAGGAAAATGTTATTTTTATTTACAGATCAGACTGAACAAATTAAGAAAGTGCTAGTACAGAGGTTGAAGAAACAGGAGAACTAATGTTTCTTAGTTAGCAGAAAGGTAACAGAATCTAATACACAAATTCCAAACCTATTAGGTCTATTTACCTCTTCTCAGGAAAAAAAAATTTTACTCAATGTCCCAATAACGATGTAAAACTTGTGATAGTCCATAATACAGGATAAAGTCTAAGTATCTGCTTTTGCAGGCCCCCTGGAGACATTATGGTCCACTTTGAAAAACCCAGATCTAGAAGGTCTAAAGTTGAACTTAGCTTATAGAAGAGAACAGTCAGTGGAAAACATTACCACTAGTCACATGTGTTTTCTCTGAGACTGAGAGAAGTAGACAGAAGAAAGTATTGAAGGAAAAAACAATGAAATTCAGAATATCCCCTAAAGGAAATGGAAAAGGAAGCAGATTAGGAACATAAAGGATGTTTGAATACTATTTGAGAGCTCAGAGAAAACTGAAAACCAAGAGGAAAAGATTATATAAATGTCTTCAGGAATACTCTATTGCTTACCTGTAAGCATGCATAACAGGGACAGCTGAAATTTACTTGGGTCAAGTATAGAACAAATCACGCAGAACAAGGCAGGAAGGAATTTGAAGATGTTTTAAAAAGAGACCAAAAAAAAGAGTTCTGCTTGGGGAGGAAATTACACGGCCAAAGACTTTAAGTGTTCAATAAGGAGGAACTCACTGCCATCAGGTCAACTCTGATTCAGTGTGACCTCAAAGGACAAAAGTGAACTACTACTGTTGGTTTTCACGACTATCAAGCCCCATCTTTCTCCCATGGATCAGCTGGTGGTTTCAAACGGCTGATCTTGTAATTAGCAGCACAACTCGTACCCCACTACACCACCAAAGCTCCTTAAGAGATGAGGAGCAGTTATAATCAAAATGAAATATATCTAAAATTATTTTCATTTGACTATTATTACCAGATTACTAAAAGTCATCTTCAACCATTCCCTTTTTTTTGGGGGGGCGGGGGGGCATCACTGCTCTCCGGTGGTGGGAGTAGGAGGCCCAGCCCCACTGCTGGAATTGAACCTCCGTCCCAGTGGGCCGCAGTCCCGCGCACAACCACTACGCCACCGGGGCTCAGCCCCATTCCCTTTCTTTTTCCCATTCCCTGCCCTTAAAAATTCCCAGTGCTACCAGCGCTGCAGTATGTCTTCACTTAACAGTTCTACCTTGTATAATAGTCTTGCTATGAGCCAGAATCAATTATGGTTATAGCAATCTGCTTCCTAAGTTTCCCAACATTTATCACAGCTCTAACTTCTCTGTGTGGTGACAAAGACTCATTATCTCAAAAGACAATCCAAACTCACTACCATTGTGCTGATTCAAATTTGCAGCAACCCTGAAGGGACAGAGTAAAATGGCTCTGTGGATTTCTGAGATTGTACAAGCCTTGTTTTTCTTCGATGGAGTGGCTGTGGTTTGAAACTGTTGACCTGTGGTTAGCAGTTCAACGCCTAACCCACTACACTACCTGTGCTCCTCTCATGATCTACTCAACTTAATTTTTCATTATTTTTCTATTACATTTTTTCATATATCCTACCCACTAATCATATAAAATCACTCAAAATTTGTCAAAGAGATCTATGCTTTCCTGTCAGTTTAGAAAATTCTCTTACCTAAAATTGCTTTATTCTAGTCTATGGCCATACCTCCCTGAACATGCCCGATTTCATCTAAAATTGCCCTTTTATCAACCACTATTTAAGTCCCAATTCATGTTACTTTAACCACTCTGGTAGAAATGACCTCCTCTCTCTTTTTACTTCCTATAAAACTTCGCCTATACTTTTAGTAGCGTGCTTGTGCTTCTTGTCAGGTGTCACTGAGCTGGTTCCCATTCAAAGCAACACCACAGACAATTCATTCTGGTTAAGAGTCCTGCTGTCACCACACATCCCAATCCCCCCACCCCAAATGACTAGCACAATTCCTTTCTCCAGGGACTGGATCCTCCTGCTAACAGGTCCAAAGTACATGAGACCAAGATTTGCCATCCTGCTTCCAAGGAGCATTATGGCTATAATTCTTCCAAAACACATCTATTCTTCTGACATCAAAATCAAACTCATTATAGATCAATTATGAGTCGTAGTGACTCTTTAAGCAGACAACTATTTCCTAAGGTTTCCTCCAATATTATTATTCTTTATAGGAGTAGAAAGCCTTATATTTCTCCTGCAGAGCAGTCGGTGAGCTTTGAACTGTTAACCTTGGGGTTAGCAGCCCAATGTTTAGCCCACAGTGCTAATGAGACTACTTATTCTTCCTAATATTACATAGTACTTGCACATGCATATGAAGTGATTCAAATTATCGTGGCTTGGATCAGACACACATTTCTCTACTCTTTAACACTTTAAAAAAGAGCTCCTTAGCAAAAATTTGTACAAAGCAGTATGTCATTTGATTTTTTTTTTGGGGGGGGGGGGGCATCACTGCTCTCCGGTGGTGGGAGTAGGAGGCCCAGCCCCACTGCTGGAATTGAACCTTCGTCCCAGTGGGCCGCCGTTCCACATACAACCACTACGCCACCGGGGCTCAGCCCTGTCATTTGATTTTTTGATGGTTTCTTTCGTGGTGTTTGATTATGGATCAAGTAAAACAAAATCCTCGACAATTTTCTTTTTTCTTTTCTTTTTTGTTTTTGGCATCACTGCCCTCAACTTGCTCCATGGGTTGGGATTTCAATCAGTCTGTCCCATGTTCCAGCTCCCGTTCCTTTAAATGTGTAGCTGTTTTCTGGGTCCGATTTAATTCCCAACCCGTGGAATAGGTTGAGTGCCTCTGTGCAGAAGGCTGGCTTGTAGAATGAGATGCTCAGGGGCACTTAATTGGAGAAGCTGGACTTGCTGACCCACAGAAGTGGAGCTGACTGGCTTCAGACTAAGGCCGATTAGAGTGGGGTGCCTCTGAGCACTGAATTCAGAGAGCTGGACTTGATCCATGGAGTTTAGGCTGAAGGCCTCTGGTTGAGGTTTATACTAGAGTGGTATGCCCTATGGGCACTTGTTAGCAGACTTGATAGAACTTTTTAACAAGTCCTGATAAATCAAAGTTGAGCATTTTCCAATAGCATTACAATTTGGCTTCCTTAATAAACCCTTTAATTATGAATTCTGTCATTAGAATCACAAATATGTATCTGAATAGCTAATAAGGCAAAATACACAGAATTGAGGAAATTTTCTTACAGTACTCAAATTTGGGTAGGCATCTTTGCATGTAATATTAAAATATGAACTCCATATTTTTCAAAAGACCTAATTCAGAAATGATCCAGAGCAAAACAAAAAAATAGTCAAAAGATAAAAATTAATCCCTACAACAAATAAGACGATTTAGAGGTGCAAAAGAACCAAAGGTCATGTAGTAAAAGACTTCAAATGTAGGAACACTGATAGAAACCTACTGCTCTTGAGGAATCCACAAAAATTAGATTAAAACTTTTCATCTCTCAAAAGCAATTAGGTGACTGGTACATCCACTGATAGCACAAAACCTTTGGTAACCTGGTTTTAGACAGGTGTACAAGGTAAGAAAAATGTACTATTGCTGTTTACTTCATTTTTTTATACTTAGAGCATAGACATTTAGGTTAAGTATAATGAAATAGTTCCTTATTCCCGAAGTGTCAGAGAGCCATTACTAGAGAATGTGAAGAATGTTCACTTTCCTTTTACCTCATCCTGCTCACCACCTTTCATCAGATTATATCAAAATAGCTTAATGGCAGTGCAGTCGGAAGGCAGGAGAATGACCAAGATGAATTCTTAAACTTCCTTTAGTCTGATGATGCTATGATTGAGCTATTTCTCATGTCCCAAAGATAGAAGTTTACAAGTGTAATTCATCCCCTGCATCTAAGCCTTGCACTGGTCTCCTTCTCAAATGCTAAAGTGGGTAATTCTATCTTCACATTCACTTAATATTGAAGCAACTGAGTAACTGACGGGCTAAAGTCTATCTGCAGAGAATCTTTTTAACATACAGTTTATTAACTCTGAATTTCAGAGCCAAAAACTGCCTTGACAGCAGTGACATATCTCATACAGAAAGGAACATTTTGTAACATGAAGAAGTGAGAAAAACAGAGGGGGCTATGGAACAAAATGCTTTTTAACCATGTCTGTACGCTCATACTGTTATTTTCCACACATGGAAACTGAGGGATTGCTTTGTGAAGAAATTAACATTACATGGAAAATAAGAAAGCAATAAATACAGATATCTTAAGATTCTATATATCTAGGAACAAAATTTCTTAAGTAATATTTGTGTTCCATTTTAAAATCTATTGGGTATGTACTAATGTGTTCATTTAAATTATCAGTTAAGATTCAGCGTTAAAATTCTTTAAAAAATAAATAAAATTCTTTATATCCTTTTCACCTATGGGAAAAATACTAAGGTAGAATGAGTTTCTCTCAGAATACAGAATATAAAATTACTAATATTGTAAAAATTTATGGCTATTAAATTGTCTCGTAAATTGCTATGACATGCCCCAAAGTAGTAATAAATTGTGCAGTAGGGTCCATTCTAAAGCATAGCTGTTTCTCTAATACTTTATAAAAGATTTAAGCTAAAGAAATAAAAGGAAGAAAACTCAACAGCTGAAGACAACATCAGGCTATTTATAAGTTTTCTCCCAGTCCCCCAGACACCCTCACATGGGGGCTGTAAACAGCTAACTAAAATATCTTTGAGGCTCTCATATCTACACCCACTGACATAAAAGTAGAGCTGTACCCACAGTGAAACTTGACTTCAGTTTTCTCTAGCAAATATGTGCCTGCAATAGTAAACTGGAGTAAATGTAACATGATGAAACAATTGTTTTATGTCATCTTCATTGTTTTTTATACATTTTATTTATTTTTTTTGGGGGGGGGCATCACTGCTGTCCGGTGGTGGGGTAAGAGCCCCAGCCCCACTGCTGGAATTGAACTTCCGTCCCAGTGGGCCGCAGTCCCGTGCACAACCACTATGCCACCGGGGCTCAGCCCCATTTTTTATTTTTAATTAAAAAAAATTCATACCTTTTTCTCCAACAAATGGTAGAGACCATGTGAAGACATCCATAAAGTTGGGTAACCAGTAAGGATGTGGAGAACAATTAAACTGACGAATATTCATCACATTATTTTCATACTTTAATACAGCAGCTGCAAGATAAGTTTGAATGTTGATTTAAGAAGTTGTCTTTAATGTCAAAAGTACGTAACACATAAAAATAGAAAAATATCTTTTTTAGGGAGAGGAGAGTTGAGGAGTGAGTGAAATTAGGGATGCAAGAGAGAAATACAAACTAATTTTCAGTAATAATATACTTTTCAAATAAAAATACATTTTTACAAAGAGTGATAGGCAGATTTTTACTCATTAGAAATGAAATTTCCAGATTCGCTCTAGGATGTTCATTTAATATTATAATCCAGTGATGAACATGCACTTTTACTAAATCCAAAATTGTGAAAATACAAATCTTAGAGTAAACACGGAATGGCAATGAGCAATTTTCTAGGTTTAAAAGTTCAAACAAGTTGGCATTTTCAAGGGTCTTTTCAGCTGTGGGCAACCTGAAAGGATAGCTGAAAGGTAATCAGGTAAAACAAACACCAATTTTAAATATTTTTTTTCTAGATCAATTTGTTTCATTTAAGATGAAAAATCGGGTGAAGTTACTACAAAGAGCTTCTATTTCATTTCGGGGGGAAATCCCATTAAAACACCAAAAGAGAAAACATTACAGCTAAGTAACCCAAAACTAACAAAACCACCTAATGTTTTAACATGTTAATATAATTAATATCTTAAAGTAGCTGAGCCCGATTTTAGCCATGGTTATACTATTTTATGGAACACTGGGTTAGAAGGGCTAGATTCTAATCTATGTACAGAACGTACTAGCCATGCAATGATAGTTAATTATTTAACAAAGCTGTTTCTCATTTTTAAATAGGTAACTAATATATCAAATCTGCATACCACAGAAGTTTAAGATCAGTGAATGAATGTACACCACGTTAAAGTACATAAGATTATAAAATGCCTTGTAGGTATTACAATTACAGCAACTGTGGTTATATATGTGGGCCTTCAAAATTTTGTAGAAAATGGAAATACAAATAATGGAATTTTTCCACAAGCTTTTTATGCCCCTTTATATGTATACTCATTCTATAAGTATGGAAATATAGATGTAAAGTCTAAAATTTATGGTTCTGCCTAATAAAGTAAAAAATAATCATGCTACATGTTACTACTTACTAACTTAACTTCAAAAGTTCAGAGAAATGGGATTAAAAGATAATAGAATTTTTCAACAATGTTTTGAAGCCCCTTGTACATGTAATTTTTCCATGTGAAATAAGTTTTTTTTTTTTGGCATCACTGCTCTCCGGCGGTGGGAGTAGGAGGCCCAGCCCCACTGCTGGAATTGAACCTCCGTCCCAGTGGGCCGCAGTCCCGCGCACAACCACTATGCCACCGGGGCTCAGCCCCATGAAATAAAAGTATTTTAAATGTAGACATAGAAACAATCGGTTTGGATTGATATTAAGTTTTCAAATATTATTTAGTATGGGGGACATGGTGAGGTTGAGGAAAAGACTCTAGAAAATTGCCTGAAGAATGGAACGAAACACTACAAACATCTATATAATGTAATCACTCAAATTACTGACATGATTTACATCCAGATTCAGAAATACCAAGAGGCACTTGATGTTGACAAGATAGAATCAATAGTTTAACTTTCCTTTCTAAAGAAAACAATTCCCTAACTCCCTAACAAAGGACAACCAGTAAAATAATGAACTGGGCATTGAACACTGACTCCTTTAATACTGACACAGGGAGATAACTATTGACGAATAACATTGGAAGAAAGCTAAATGCGGGTGTTTGTTTCTGTTCTTCAGAATGGACTAAGAATTTGACATTTATCCTCAAAAAAAAAAAAAAAAGGGTATCATTAGTTATCTGTATAAAAATTTCAAAACCAAAATATAATTTAAAATCTCACTTAAGCATTGCCTAATCCAGAGTTTCACTGATAAGCAGTTTCTCAAGATGAGTAACTCAGTTTACTTCAGTGCTACAGGCATTTTGATAATTAACCTTCCAGTAATTCATGTAGCATTTTCTATATCAAAGTTTTTACCCAGTCTACTACTGTTTGATCTCAAGGCAAAGATGTTTTAAATCTTTTAACTATAACTTCCCATCATCCCAAATCATTCTCATCTGAACTTACACCATACCCATTTTTAGCAATGACTTCACTATCTCTCTAAATGTACTTTAAAAAAAGTCTTTAACCTTCTGTTCTTTCTTCCTGGCACATCCACTTCTGTCTGACCCTGTAAGTTATGGCAACTGAATTCCAGACATGTCAAGACAGAATAAGAGCAGGCTTCTTAATTTCCTCTTCTGAAAATGTGAACTTTGTAAATATACCCAATCTCATTTTCAAGTCCTTGGCACACACTCAATTAAGTTAAGATCCTTTGGGATATATCAATCAACAAGCTATGTTCAAAGTTATATGAAATCCAATTATGGACAAACCAACTTTGGAAGGAGAGGATATAGAAACCATAAAGCAAAAGATAGAGGAAGAGAGAGAAGGAAGTAAAAGGGAGAAAGGGCAGTGAAAAGAAAGAAAGCATGTTTCCCTCAAAGGAGGTCAAGAGTGGATAATACAAATGGTCACCAGGAGACATACAAAAAGGAAAGGGAAAGAGAACCCGGATCAGAGAACATAAAACAATAAACATGATAAGTTCAACAGGTAGACAGTGCAAATAACTATAGTGGTCACAGCACCAACAGTTTTATACAAAAAAGAAATTATTCTCTATTCTAAAGAGAAAGAAGATTTAAGAAAGGAAAGTTTGAGAAAAATCAAGGTTGGATTTACTTGAAATACTCAAGAGCATTCTTTTACAAGACAACTTCTGTGAATGACAAGGTGTGGAATGGTTACATATGACTTAATTCTTCACATTTTGGATTGTATCTCTTGTTCTCTCCCCTCCCTTATATCTTATAACTTTTTATAATAAGATTTGGATAGATATCCTTCAAACAATACCCCTACTATTGTTTCTAAAAAATAATTCAATTAAAATGCTAAGTTTCTTAACAATTTTTTTTATCAACAACATCTTACCTTTATTATTGTAGACATCTAAGTAATTAGGTGCCGAAAAAATTGTTATTAATGAAGGGAACCCTGTAGTTTGACTTTTTCTGTACATTCTATAGCTGCAAAACAAATAGCTTAATATGCATCGTAAAGCATCAATCATGGTTACTAAGTTTGATTTGTATTTAAGGTGTTAATTTGGGTCAGGGAAACAAAACTCTTACCCTGCATCTTGAGCTTCATGAGCTCTAATAATCGATAACAAATTATTGTTTTGCAAAAATTCACATACTGCTGGATAGCTGTAGGGGAAAAAAAGTAAATTACATAAAACAATGTTTTTCTATATAAAGCATTCGATATTTTAAGAACTAGAATGTGATTAATCTTGGACATTTTTCCTTACTTATAAAAATAAGAACATCCTCGAACTGTATTGTGACTAAAATGTTCCTGTGATTTTTCATTTCCAAAATCTTCAGAGGGATCAGACCATAGCAAGTCACACATTGGTCCAAATGCAGGTGGTTCTTTGAATCTATCTAACTGTGAAAGAAAAGAAACAAAGAACAGAAATAATGCATCAAAAAGTAAGGAGAGAATGGACATGGCAAAGTGGTACCAACTTTGAATAATATCCATATTATATTGCTCTGAATGAGGAGAAGACATTTCCAAACATATCAACATATAAAAATTTATCAATACTTAGTCTTGGCAGCAAAGAGAAGTCTGAAGCTTCTAGTATATGTCCAACAAAACACTACATATATAAAACAATCTTGGAGCTAAGGTGTATATACTCACTCTCCTAATATCATCCAGTGTGTGGATTTCTGGTGAAAGTCCACCATGAACACAGAGAAACTGTTGATTTAAAAGTGCAGCAAGAGGCAGGCTATCAAAAGCTTCCATGCAAGCTTCATAGACTCTTTCTGAATATTTAATTTTACCTAGAAAAACAAAAAACAAATTTTAACAATTGAAAATTACATTCATCAACCTGAAATTTTATAAATATAAAATCCTTAAAACAAAGGCAAGAAAAACTAGAGATAGAAAACAAACAATTTGTAGCTATGAGTTGAGAATGGGTGAACAGATGAGTACAGAAAGGTAGGAAGGGGGAATTGAAGTTTTTTTGTATTATAACTGTACTGATGAACAACTATTAAGAGAGGACTTTGGGGCTGAGCCCCGGTGGGGTAGTGGTTGAGTGTGGGACTGCAGCCCACTGGGTTAGCGGTTCAAATCCAGCAGCAGCTCTCCAGGAGCAGGGCTGGACTTCCTACTCCCACCAGGGGGCCGTGATGCCATTTAAAAAAAGAGAGATTGTGCGCGGGACTGCGGCCCACTGGGTTGGAGGTTCAAATCCAGCAGCAAGGCTGGGTCTCCTACTCCCACCACCAAAGGGCAGAGATGCCACACAAAAAGAGAGAGAGAGAGAGAGAGAGAACTTCAAAACTTCCTTGGAAAATGTAATGAAAAAGTAATGACATTTTCTCACAAACTTTTTGAAGCTCCATTCTATGAATCTGTCAAACTTACAAACTTGGAATAGCACAAAAAGTGGATTTCACTATTCTCACTGCCACTGAGCCAATGCCAGATCACGACAACTCTGCAGACAGGGCAGAACTGTCCCTGTGAATTTCTGAGACTGTAACTATCTTTTTTTTCTTATTATTTTTATTGGGGGCTCTTACATCTCAATCCACACACTTGTCCATTTGTGTCAAGCACATTTGCACATATGGTGCTATCATCATTTGCAAAGCATTCTCTTCCCACTTGAGCTTCTGCTATCAGCTCCCCATTTCTTCCCGTGCCTACCCCACTAACCCTCCCTCACAAACCCTTGATAAGTTATAGATTACTATTTTCAAATCAATTGTAACTCCTTGTTTTTTGGGCATCACTGCCCTCTGGTGGTGGGAATAGGAGGCCCAGCCTTTCCTCCTGTGGAGCCGCTGCTGGAATTGAACCTCCATCCCAGTGGGCCACAGTCCCGCGCACAACCACTACGCCACCGGGGCTCAGCCCCAATTGTAACTCTTTACAAGAGTATAAAGCCCCATATTTCTCCCATGGAGCTGCTGGTGGTTTCGAACTGTGACCCTTTTGACTAGCAGTGCAATTCATAACCACTATATCAGCAAGGCTCCTTTTAATTTCCCCATACTATAAGGAAATTTAAAAAACAGGCAAAGGTCTTCCCTTTTCAGAATCAACAGAATGTTAAGAGCCTTATGAAGACAAAATATTTGCTCTTACAATAACTAGTGCAATAGCTTATCAGGGATGTGGGTAAGGTGGTGAGAAGACCGAGGGGATTTGAGGAGCAAACAATGAATGCAGGAGGGGAGAGGGAGCAGAATTGATTGTGAGGATGTATATACAAATCTTTTAAAAGTGATTTAACTATGGAAGTGTTATGATATGTGAATATTATATCCAGAAAACCACTCAAAGGAAAAATAAGGAAACCAAACTTGACCATTGGTGAAGGAAGATAAACTATTGCTTGGGGGCAGAGGAGTTGAGTTTGTTAATTTAGGTGGTTGAGTAATTTGGGGAGAAAATCAATAATGGCTGTACAACATGAAAAGTATAACCAGTGACACTGAATTATACATATAGGAGGTGATGAATTGGAGAATGTGTTTTGTATACATTTTTGTCACAATTAAAAACAATTATAAAGATAATGAGTATAAGAAGAAAATTTTCTAAAATTATAGTAATGATTGTATAACTCTTCTTGATATGGTTGAATAAGTGCCAGTAAAACTATAAAAATAAAATGATATTTGCGCTTTCTAAATTGATTTTATGTATGTAGTAGGTAAATAAAAAGTATCTCTGCAAGTCTATCTAGATAATATAGGCAGAATGAACAATCTGGAGGAGAAAACAATGGACTCAATGGTTCCAAGGGACATGGGAGATGGGGAGGCAGGAGAAAAGAAGTGGGTGCTAACAAACCCAGGGACAAGCAAACAACAAGTGATCTAAAATCGATGGTAAAGAGGGTGCAAGGTGCCCGTTAGGGCTTGATCAAATGGCAATTTCATTGAGAGGAATTATTGAAACCCAAATGAAAGTGGAACATGATAGTCGAGCAAGAGGAAAGTAAAAGGAAATAGAGGAAAGAACTAGGAGGCAAAGGGCATTTGTAAGATCTAAAACCAGACATGTACATATGTAAATATATTTATATATGACAATGGGGAAATAGATCTATGTACAAATATTTACAAATTTAGTATTAAGACAGCAGACGGATATTGGGCCTCTCCTAGAGTACTCCCTCAATGCAAGAACACTTTGCTCTATTGAATTGGCATTTCATGTTGCTCACCTTTTCTACACGATCACTGAAGACAAAGCAGGTGCATAAGTAAATGTGGTGAAGACAGCTGATGGTGCCTGGCTATCAAAAGATAGCATCTGGGGTCTTAAAGGATTGAAGGTAAACAAGCAGACACCTGGCTGAGAAGCAATAAAGCCCACATTGAAGAAGCACACAGCCCGTGTCATCACAAAGTGTCAATAGGATCAGGTATCAGGCATCAAAGACACAGAACAAAAAATATTATCATTGTGGAATGAGGAGTGTGAAGTGGAGACCCAAAGCCCATCTGTAGGCAACTGAACATCCCCTCCTCCCCAGGGAGGAAACAAACCAGTCAGGGTGTACTATAGCACCAATGAAACATACAAGTTTCCCCTAGTTCTTTAATGCTTCCTCCACCCCACTATCATGACCCCAATTCTACCTTACAAATCCAACTAGATGAGACCATATACATGCGTACAGATAATAGCTGGAAACATAAGGAATCCAGGACAGATAAATCTCTCAGGACCAATATTGAAAGTAACCATACCAGGAGAGTAAGGGGATAGTAGGGGGACATAGGGGTAACCGATCACAATGATCTACATATAACCCCCTCCCAGGGGATTATACAGTGAGTGGAGACAGACTGTAAGACATGAAAATATACATATAAACTATCAAGGGTTCATGAGGGAGGGAGGGGAAAAGGGAAGCTAATACCAAGGGCTCAAGTAGAAAGAAAATGTTTTCAAAATGATGGCAACAAATCTACAAATGGGCTTGACATAATGGATGGATATATGGATTGTGATAAGAGTTGTATGAGTACACAATAAAGTGATTAAAATTTTTTTTAAGATAAGCAAAAAGAAAATTGCTAAAAAAAATCAATTCTTTATAAAAACAGCTCAACAAACAATGGATGGATGTCTGGATTGTGAGAAGAGCTGTGAGAGCCCCCAATAAAATGATTAAAAAAAAAAACCAGTTCAACAATAGGCCAAGTAAGGTGAAATCAAAAGCTATACTAGAGAGTTGTGTAGTTTTAATCTTTTAAAAGTCAATGACTACTGATAGGGTAAGGGAGAAAGGGAATAATAGACAGCTGATAACAAAAAGTTTAAGAAGAAAATGTTTTGAAACCAATTGTGGTAGTTATTGTATAATTATGCTCGATCTAAATAATTATGGAATATTATCACATCTGTAAGAGCTCCCAATAAAATGATTAATAAAAAATAAGTTAGAGGGCTGAGCCCCAGTGGCATAGTGGTTGTGTGCAGGACTGCGGCCCACAGGGTTGGCAGTTCAAATCCAGCAGCAGTTCTTCAGGAGAAAGGCTGGGTTTCCTACTCCCACCAGGGCAGTGATGCTCCCACCCCCACCCCAAAAAAATTAGAAATTGAGGAATTAAAAAAAAAAAAAGACAATGACTACTTTATTGTTAACATCACAAGCAAGACCACTACATCATCATAATAAAATTTAAGAGAACCCAATTGAAATAGATATTATCATATTCATATATTGGAAGTATTGAGAATTGCTCTGTTCTATGTTCAATGCTTAAAATGGACAACGAAACAGGAAACTTATGCAGTAACACAAAGAAGAAAAAAGCCATCATTACATCAAACTGTTAGTATTTTCAAAGAAACATCATCTACATTCCTTTGTTCCTTTATATCTTTAAATTACTCAGTATTTTATGTCTTCAGTTACCTCATAAAAATAAGCCTAGTTCCTACTTCTTTTTCATATTATAATATTAAAATATGAGAAAAATCTAAATTCAGCAAAGGTTCCAAATTTGGCATTCTGATGAAATTGTAGCTTAACAAAACTTTTAATTTGCATATTTCTAGGTCAAGCATGTACTTTTGAGGCCTCATAGTAAGGTCATTTGTTATCTGCCTGATGCTTAAAGTTATATATGCTACCACCACTTATATAAGTTATATAAGCTACCACCACTTATGTTATCCATTATTGTACTCCACTTATTTCAAATCCCTACCAATGTGATCTTTACTGGGGCATGTTTTGGTGTTAGTAATTATAAAATTATTTCTATTTTAGAAGATAATTCCAAAATGTAACAGCCATGAATATTAACAAACACAAGAATATAAGGTGTGAAAAGAGGTCAAACAATGCTGCATCAGTTAAAGAAAAGAAACTAGGTGACTACACAGGTAAGAATTTTAAGTCATCAATAACATGTTCCTTTTTTTGTTTGTTTTTGTTTTGGGGGCATCACTGCTCTCTGGTGGTGGGAGTAGGAGGCCCAGCCCTACTGCTGGAATTGAACCTCTGTCCCAGTGGGCCGCAGTCCCGCGCACAACCACTACGCTACCGGGGCTCAGCCCCATCAATAACATGTTTCTATTGGTTTTATTTATTTATTTATTTTGGCATCACTGCCCTCTGGTGGTGGGAGTAGGAGGCCCAGCCTTACTCCTGGAGTTGCTGCTGGATTTGAACCTCCAACCCAATGGGCCACAGTCCCATGCACAACCACTACGCCACGGGGGCTCAGCCCATTTCTATTGGTTTTAAAAGTTTTTTGCTTGTTTTTTTGGGCCTCACTGCCCTCTGGTGTGGGAGTAGGAGGTCCAGTCTTGCTGCTGAATTTGAACCTCCAACCCAGTGGGCTGCAGTCCCGCACACAACCACTACACCACCAGGGCTCAGCCTGGTTTTAAGTTTTATTAGCACTTCATCCATATAATACAATATTTCCACCATATCAGGAAGAGTTGTACAATCTTTACACAATATTAGAACATTTCCTTTTTCTCCCTACTCATTGCTATTCATGCAATGTTTTATCAATTTTGGCAAAAATATAAACAACAAAACATTCACCAATTCAACAACTCCTACACGTTCAATTCAGTGACACTGAATATACTCCTTATGTTGTACAACCATTATTGTTATCCTTCTCCAAACTGTTCCACCAAACTGTTCATTAAAATGAACTCAATTGTCCTATGAGCAAAGTAAATAGCTCTTCCTCCTTCACCCATGGCAACCAAAGCTCAAGTTTGTTTGTTTATTTTTTAAAGTTTTGTTTGTGTGTGTGTGTGTGTGTGTGTGTGTGTGTGTGTGCCTGAGCAAGTTTGGTTTTTTTAAAGTAGTTTTTTTTTTATATAATGTTCACATATGCACTTCTAGAGCTAAACTGCTTCTAAAAAGAGTTGTGTATACACATTCACAATCAGCTCTAATGCTCCCTTTCCACTGCTGACCGAAAAGTTGACAGTTGAAGGCAAACAGCTATTCCATAGGAGAATGATGTGGCAGTCTGTTCCCAAACAACTGTAGCCTTACAACCTGATAGGACATTCCTACAAGGTTCTATCTAAATTGGCTCCACCATAATTGGTATGATTTTTTTGTAAAAGCATGCTTGAAATTATCTGCCATGATGACAGAATAAGCAAATGTTAAGTATTTGTTAATTAAGAATATCCCAAGATTGAGGGACCAAAATTTCTTCTGTAACAGCAACAACAAAGTTTCTTTCTTTTAGTCTTATTTTTTCACTTTGGAATAATAATTTTAACATTTAAATTATAAACAAATGGGGAACTAACAACAATGAATGAGAAGAAAATATACTAAAACTGACTGGTGGTGATTGCACAGCTCCTCTTAATGTGACTGAACAATTAAGCAGTGACTATATATGGCATATGTATGAATTATATGCTCATTAAAATTTTTTTAAAAAACTATTTAAATAAAGAGCAAAACCCAAAACTGCTCTGAGGTACATTGGTAAAAATAAAATTTAATATTTTAATTTCACATGGCAATAAAATTTTCTGAAGTAAGTAAACAGCTATCTAGCACTAGCTAGTTCTTGATAAACTTCCTTAAAGTTTTATACCCTTGAACACGAAGATCTGTTCTTATGTGCTGCATTGCAGTCTTTGACTCTTTACTATCGACAGAACTATAAAATAATCCTGAAGAAGTAAGATACATTTTTCCCGCAAGTACTCACATTCCTGCTTAAAGGTAAAGTATTCTGTAAGGTGTCTGCATTCATGGTTGCCTCTCAGAAGAAATAATGTACTTGGGTATAGAATCTTCAAGACCCATAAATATAAGACACACTGCAAAAGAAAACATTTTCAGTGACTTTATCTTGCATTTCTGTTTAATGTTGAGTTTAATTGTCAGTTATAAATGTTGCCTTATGTAAGATGCACATTATCTAAATTGACTTAAAAGAAAATGTGGGGTTTTTCTTCAACTAATAAATAATATTTTAGGGGCTGACCCCCGGTGGCGTAGTGGTTATGTGCGGGACTGCGGCCTACTGGGACGGAGGTTCAATTCCAGCAGTGGGGCTGGGCCTCCTACTCCCACCACCAGAGAGCAGTGATGCCCCCTAAAAAAAAAAAAAAAAAAGAATATTTTAAAACAGTACAACAGTCTAATTCATGCCAGCTGATCCTTTATTGTAACTGAATTGAACAGAAAGACATATTTTACTTGTTTTTTTAAAAAGAAGCAAAAAAGCGGGCTGAGCCCCGGTGGCGTAGTGGTTGTGCGCGGGACTGCGACCCACTGGGACGAAGGTTCAATTCCAGCAGTGGGGCTGGGCCTCCTACTCCTACCACCGGAGAGCAGTGATGCCCCAAAAACCAACCAACAAACAACAACAACAAAAAACAACACACCCATTCTCACTTGGAATAATGCATGGTTTATATATTTATATATTAAAAGAATAAATACTTTAACAAGTATATTGAACATTCTTTTATCTAAATATAACATAAAAATATATATTTAAAAGATATACTGAAATGGTAAGTATTCATACTGTCACTTAACTCGTAAGGAAAAAAGTACTAAAACAGAGCAATACAAAATAAACTCAACCTGCTATGGTTTATTTTGATTGTTATTTTCCTTTTTTAACAAAATGTTGTATTAAATGAGCCAGTAGCATATTGGATACATAAACGTGTTTAGCTGCCAACTAAATGTCTTAAAATTATTTGTCAAATTTTACTGGTCTTCTTGAAATCCTGATCATATTCAAGGAAGATTGACGGGGCTGATAATTAAAGTATAAGAGGGAAATAGAACCCAGAATAATAAAATTCCTGAGGAAAACAGACAAAGAAAGTCCTGAAGTACTTTCCCCAGTAGAAATTTCAGCATAGCTTAAAATGGAAAACACTAGTAGGAGTATAAGCCACACACATAAGAATTCACCGGGTGGGGTGAGCCCCGGTGGCGTAGTGGTTGTGCGCGTGACTGCGGCCCACTGGGTTGGAGGTTCAAATCCAGCAGCAAGGCTGGGCCTCCTACTCCCACCACCAGAGGGCAGCAATGCCCCCTCCCAGAAACAAAATTCACCAGGTAAGCCTTCAATATAAGTGGCTATGAACATACAGGCTTGGAATCAGAATGTCAAGTTGCATCACTTAATAATATGACTGTGGCGGTCTTGTGCTTATGTTAATTTCATGACTGAGATGTAGGGGGGGAGTCTAGCCTGCTAATCTGGTGATAGCCATTGAGTAACCAATGAGGCCTCTGTGTGGGCATGGCTTTCTCCTGATACGTTTGGGAAATCCCATGATATTTCCCTCATGAAAATGAGAGCCAGCTCCCAGTTGTTCGGAGTGAGTCTCAGAGAGGATGAATCACGGACAAGACAAGATGGCAGTGTCTGAGGACCTGGAGAAGCCACATAGCTTGGCCATGATACAGCCAGACTTCTGAAGCTGGAAAGGCCACGTAGAGACCCCTGCCAGCAATGAGCTGCTTCTGCCACCACTGGATGCTGTTGATGGGCCCTGAGCCCTGGAAGCGCGGAGCCATGGGGAGATTCCTGGAAGCTCCAGAATTCTGCACCCACTGACCTGTGACTTCGTGAGTCAGAAGGAGACTTTATAGGCTGGTATCGGGCATATGGGCTAATATTGGACTTATGACTTTGAAATGGACTGGGTTGGGATGCTATTTCAGTGTTCCATTCCTTTTGTATATAAACCCTTTCCTTATATCCATAAGCGTGTCTATAAATTTGTTCCTCTAGTCTACCTGGACTAACACAGTGACACTGGGTAAATTACCTAAACTCTTTAATCTCAGATTCCTAATCTATACAATAGATATAATAATAATATAGCCTTGTTTTGGGTATAATCAATATTTGTTACATGCTTAGAACATGGACACATTAAATGATTGGTAGACCTTTGATCTAGCAGTATCTGGACAAGTGTGAAAAGATATGTGAATAATATGGCTCACTGAAACACTTTGTTTGTTTGTTTGTTTTTTGGGCATCACTGCTCTCCGGTGGTGGGAGTAGGAGGCCCAGCCCCAAAACACTATTTGTAATGGAAAAAGAAATGAGTACATCCTAAATTTCTAGCAAGGATTTTATTAAATTATGTTTCATTTATGTATGGAATTATTAAAATGATGCTATAGATTTAGATTTACTGACTTAAGACATTCTTAGTTACAGAGAAACATGTAAAATTCAAGTTACAAGACAATATAGATGATGCCATTTTTATTTTTTAAAGAGAGATGTATATTTTAGAAAATATATAGTTATTATATTTTTACTGCAATTTATTTATATAATTAGAAAAGGAGGAATAAAAAGAATCATCTACTGCTAAGCAATGATGTAATGCCTCATAAGATTATATATCATAGGGCTGAGCCTGGGTGGCGTAGTAGTTGACTGCGGGACCGTGGCCCACTGGGTTGGCGTTCAAATCCAGTAGTAGCTCTCCAGGAGCAAGGCTGGGCCTCCCACTCCCACCAGAAGGCAGTCATGCCCCCCCACCCCCAACAAAACAAAACAAAAAAGATGATATACCATATATTTGAATCTCCACAACTGTGTAAGGAGAGATAGAAGCAGGAGGGCCTAAACAATAAAGGTACTGCAATTTCATCAAAGGGAATTAAATTAATCCCAGTGTCACAGGGTTTAATATTGTGAGAGACACGAGGTTAAGAGCAGCACTTGCTCTTGAGGACCATTAGCTAATAGGGCAATGGAATTTTTCAGTCTGCTCAATAAGTCTACTGAGGGAAAAATGCCAAATACAATTAAAATAAAAGGAAATGTAAAATAAGCCTACCAACAAGTTTGAAATACAAAAGAAAAATAATGGTTTAAAAACACAATAAGTAAACAGTGGTTTAAAAAATAATCTGACACACGTTCATTAAGGAGCTTATTTTACTAAGAATTAACAAAAATCATCTTTGTTAACACTTAACAAATAAAAGTACATTATTACCTCTATACTAAAATAACCTCGATCCACATAGTCACCAAGAAAAAGGTAGCGTGCATTAGCAGGTGATCCTCCCACTTCAAAAAGTTTCATCAGATCAAAAAATTGGCCATGGATGTCACCACACACTGAAACAAACAGATTATTAAATATGAATAAAACTTGGAAATAATAGATTTAAGTGCTAGTATCATTCATATATAAGCGTTAAATGCTTATCAAGAACTGTCTAAGCAGAAAGGGGTCAGTGAAGAGGTATGATAGGGATGATGTGTGCAGCCACTGTTGGTGTGCTCAAGGTCTAAAAGAAGATGTAACAGAAATATCAAAATTTTTGGTCAATGACAAACTTTCATCTAAACTTATAGAGTCCCTCTATTGGGAACCAAAAATATGCTTAAGTTCTAGGGTTACAAAATTATCACCCTAATAACAATTATTTTCTGTTGACCTTGAGACATCTGCCCCTCATACTGAAAAGAAATTAACTACGTATTTGTTACATCAAATTATTTGGGATAATAAACAAAAAACAAAACAATTTGGGATTGTGTGTTTGTTCACTATAATGAGGTATCCACTACAAAATCACGGAAAATTATTTTTAAATTCAAATAACATCCCAAATTAAACAGAAAATATGGTAGAAGAGGAAAAAGCTTTATCTCTAGACAATAAGGATGCTATTTTTATCTAAAACATGAATCAGAGTACCTGTGATTGGAGCTTCTACTTCTATCATGGTTTTCTCTCTCCGAAGAATGGCAGCACCCTCATTGATAATTCTAAGTGCAATTTCTTCATCTACTCGACCTTCTTTTACTAAATGGTTCTTCAGAACATCAACCCTGGGTAGTCCATCTGTATCAAATACTTCTTCAGATGTCAAGCGATGTGTTGGGGGGAAAGGGACAGCTGAAAGATTTGTAATTAAGAAACGATAAATTACTACTGACATAGTTACATAAAAACTAATAAACAGATCTAGAAAAAAAGTAAATTGAAAGGGAGAATTTGTTTCTCGATCATTTATTAGGTATAAGAGCTAGCTAATACACGAGATGTTCATTAAAAAAAAAAACAACAAAAAAAAACTTCCCAATCTCTCCAATGAAAGATCCTTGAATAGTGTGGTTAGGACGACCCACCAGCTCTTCCACTCTCACAAAATAAAAAATCTGCATATAGCTTTTGACTCCCTTCAAAATTAAGTACAAATAGCCTACTGTTGACCAGAAGCCTAACATAAATGGCACATTAACACATATTTCATATGTTCTATGTTGTTGCATTGCACCTAGAGAAAGGTAGCATGTCAGATAAAAAGGTATTTTACAAAAAGCACTAGGTTTTTGCACCTGCTGGGGTCACTGCAGGGGGCTCTGGGAGTGCTGATTAAGAGTTGGTTTGCTAACCACAAGGTCCATGTTTCAAACCCACCACTTAATATTTGGGTTCAGAGGAAAAGCTATCAGCTCCCATAAAGATGTATAGTCCAGAAAGCCTACAAAAGGGTAGCTGTGAGTTGGAGTCAAGTGGATGGCAATGGGCTGGTGTGTTGCGAGTGACATAGCCGTTCAATTCCAGCAGTGGGGCTGGGCCTCCTACTCCCACCACCAGAGAGCAGTAATGGCCCCCCCCCCAAAAAAAAATGGCTTAACAAATTTTCTTTCCTTTTCTTACAATAGTCCTTCTATGGAATTCATTTATCTTGAAATGCCAGGCAACAGCAACTACATGCTTTAACCTACCACACATATGTAAAGCAATTCAACTTTTTCTTATAATGCCAAGACTTGTCTATGTTTTTTCTGCGAGCACTTCCAGTGCTCATAATGGCATTTTGTATGGGTCCTTTTAGATTATTAAAAAATATTGCACTAGCTGAGCCCCGGTGGCGTAGTGGTTGTGCGCGGGACTGCGGCCCACTGGGATGGAGGTTCAATTCCCGCTCACAGGAGCAAAGGCTGGGCCTCCTACTCCCACCACCAGGGCAGTGATGCGTAATAAAAAAAAAAAAAATATATATATATATATATATATTGCACTAAACACAGATAAAAGAACCATGAGATTACTTTTCACTGCAGTATGTACAATATGCAATTTAATGACATGATGAACTATTCATTTGGAGATGACTGGCGGTAACATACATTTGTTAAAATTCACGTATTCCTCACTCCCACTCCCAGGGCGATGAACAAGAAAGGTGGGTGAAGGGAGACAGCAGTCAGTGTAAGATATAAAGACACTTAATAACTTATAATTTATCAAGGGGTCAAAGGGTAGGGGGGGGGAAGAGGAGCTGATACAGAGGGCTCAAATAGAAAGTACAGTAAATGTTTAGAAAATAATGATGGTAACATACGTACAAATCTGATTGATACAAAAGATGCATGGAATGTTTGTTTTTTTTTTAGGCATCACTGCCCTGGTGGTGGGAGTAGGAGGCCCAGCCTTTGCTCCTTTGAGCAGGAATTGAACCTCCATCCCAGTGGGCCGCAGTCCCGCGCACAACCACTACACCACCAGGGCTCAGCCCGCATGGAATGTTTTAAGAGCTATAAGAGCCCCCAATAAAATGATTTAAATAACAAACAAAACAATTTTAATTCACATATAACTGAATCCACACAGTTTTAATCCATGTTCAATCCATGTTCATCCAGGGTCAACTGTATACTGTTTTTTATGAATTTGCACATAATAAAAGTGCTCTATTTAAAATTATTAAAGGAACAAACTCTTTGATAAATTAAAAGTTCCTTTCTGACAACACTTTTTTCTTTAAGCATTGATTTTTGGGAGAATTGGGAAAATGTACACTTCACCTTCAATAAAGACAGTTTACTTAAGTATAATATATACATTTCCCTCATTCAAACTTCTAACTAATGAGGGAATGTGTATATGTAATAATTCATGTAAGGTACTGGGAACATCTCCATTCTTGTAAATATTATACACTGTAATAACTATCCTTTTAAATTTTTTTTTTTTTTTTTTGGCATCACTGCTATCCGGTGGTGGGAGTAGGAGGTCCAGCCCCACTGCTGGAATTGAACCTCCGTCCCAGTGGGCTGCAGTCCCGCGCACAACCACTACGTCACCGGGGCTCAGTCCTTAAATTTTTTGTGTGTGTGTGTGTGGCATCACTGCCCTGATGGGAGTAGGAAGCCCAGCCTTGCTCCTGGAGAGCTGCAGCTGGATTTATCCTTTTTAATTACCATGTAATAATTACTCTTTTGTTGTCATACACTTAAATGGGAGAAATTACTTTTTCTCAAGCATAGATTTTCCCTCCTTGTCACAGTGAAATATGTAAAATTCTTTTGATTTACTTTACTTAAATTAAATTACTTTCTCAAATAATATACTGAGAATTTTCTTATATAATAAGACAATTTGATGACACCTTGACTTGAATAGAATGAGATTCTCCAATACAAAGTGATTCACTGTTTTCCTAATACACCCCAAAACGAAATCCAATGCCATCATATCAATTCCGATTCATAGTGACCCTTCAGGGCAGAGTAGCACTGGGCTGCAGAGTATTATAAATCATTATCAAAGCAGACTGTCACATCTTTCTTCCAGAGTAGAAGGTGGACTTGAATATCTGACCTTTTGGTTAGCAGTTCAGTATTTTACCACTGCATCCTCTGAGCTCTGTATTTTTCTAATAAGAACACACACAAAAAATGTTTTCTGACAAACTTGAAAATAAACTTTTAAAAGGGCTGAACCCTGGTGGCGTAGTGGTTGTGCGCGACTGCGGCCCATTGGGATGTAGGTTCAATTCCAGCTCCACGGAGCAAAGGCTGGGCCTCCTACTCCCACCACCAGAGGGCAGTGATGCCCAAAAAACAAAACAAAAAGAAACTTTTAAAAATAAACTTTCTGGGCTGAGCCCCGGTGGCATAGTGGTAGTGTGTGGGACTGCGGCCCACTGGGATGGAGGTTCAATTCCAGCTCCACGGAGCAAAGGCTGGGCCTCCTACTCCCATCACCAGAGGGCAATGA
>PVJH01027531.1:0-28524 GCA_004026705.1 Nesogale talazaci | reverse complement strand
CTAATACATGAAGATTACATCTTTTAAGAAATCCATTACACACGGGATTGTTCCTTTACGATTTGCCCTTGAATCAGTTACTCACTGTGTCCATGTCTACAACAGAATGAAATGCAGCCAGGTCTTCTTGAATCAGCCTTATAATCAATGCAATGTTTGAGCCCATTGTTGCAGTGTGGGAGCCAATCAATTTCCTTTACGATCTTCCTCTTTATCTCTAGCACTCAGTATTACCCAGGTTGTTGTCTCTGCTGATAACATTAGAGCACATATAAGGATAAGTCTTGGTATCTCCTATGTAGGGAGAATTCTGGCTATATTTCTACAAAGACATATAAGTTCATTCTTCTCTCAGTCCATGAATTATTCAATGTTCTTCCCCAACACCATCAGTCATAGGTATCACTGTGTCTTCAGTTTTTTTATTTAATAGCCAGCTTTCACATGCATATGTGGAAATTGAAATTAACATGATCGGATAAGGAACACCTTATGCTTCAAAGTGACCTCTTTGCTTTTTAACACTTAAAAAGAGGTCTATTTCAGCAGCTTTGTCCAATTTAGTATCTCATTTGATATCTTGACTTCTGCTTCCATGAGAGGTAACTGTGAATCCAAATAAAATGAAATCCCTGACTATTTCTATCTTTACTCTGTTTCACATGATGTTGTTTATTGCCCCAGTTATGGAATTTTTTCCTATAAAATCCAGCTATAGTTCACATTGAAATCTATAGTTTTTTATCTTCATCAGTAATTACACCAAGTCCTCTTGACCATCAGCAAGCCGGTGTGTTGTGTTTGTATCATAGATGGTTAAGTCCTCCTCCAATCCTGTCACAGAAACTTTCTTTCCAGGGTCTAGTTTCACAGATTATTACCACGGAATGCAAACTGAAAAAGAATGCTGGAAGGATATTACCCCAACACAAATCTCACCTTATTTTAGGCCACAAAGCATTCCCTTTTACACCTGCCTCTAGTTCTACATAAAAACAATTAAGTGGTCTAGGACTCCCTTTCTTTGTATTATCTACACAGTTCAGTGATTTTTGCATAGTCAATAAGTGACAAGCATCTTTCAGGAAAAATCTGCTTGATATCAGCAGTGAGATCTCTTGTTCCAAGTCCTTTTCTGGTTTTTTTTTTTTTTGCAATTTGGGGGAGTTAATGTGTTTCTGCAACCATTCTTGATCTATCTCCAGAAAAAATATTATTTGTGTGTGGTATTAATGACAATCTTTGAAAATTTCGGCTTCAATTGAATCACCTTTGTGTGTGTGGGGGGGGGCATTTCTGATTGGTTTTTCAGGTAACTGTCTTCTGTGCTTCTGTGGGGTGGGCGGTGAGGATTAGTGAGTACTTCCCAGTCGCCCTGCTTCAGTGTTGGTTACACGGAGTACTACAGTCTGTCAGGTCAGCAGTTTGAAACCACCAGTCACTCCATGGACAGAGAGGGGCTTTCGACTTCTGTCAAGAGTTAATGTCTCAGAAAATGCCAGGGGAATTTCTACCAGGTCTGGAGAGTTGCCATGGGTTCACCTTGATGAGTGGTAGTAAGTGAGAGTGCGCATGTCCAGTCCTGCTTGTCTTTGTTATAACATCTCAATCCCTGGAAGTTTGATTGTTGTCCTGTCTGTAGTGTAGCTTCAACATATTCCTCCTGTATGATCAGTTTTTGGTCATGCTACCTCTTGAAACTTTTATAGAATGAGTTAGTGTAGTCCTTCCATTATTTTTACAAAGACCGCCTGCACTCATTCAATAGTTGGCCAGGTTATTGTCATTGTTAGGTGCCCTTGATATAATTCTGATTCATAGGGGGTACAAAAGAGCAAAACAATGGTCAGTCTTATTTCATCCTCAAGCTCATTGCTATGTTTGAACCCTTTGCTGCAGCCCTGTGTGAGATCAACCTGCTCTTTTTCACTGCCCCTGAACCACATGGTGTTCTTTCCCAGAGATGAGGATAATGTGTCCAAAGTAAATGGATGGAGTCTCGCCAGCTGCTGCTGCTTCTTCCTCATCTTCTTCATCTTTGTCTAGACAACTCTTATATGCTTCCTCCTGAAAAAAAATAGTATTTATATAAATAATCAGTTCTTTCTTTCTTACTTTGCAATTCATCAGCATTCACTGGGTATATCTGAGGGGAAATGTGAATTTTTTTAGGTTCAATGTCCCTTAGAAAGTTTTTCTTAAATCTACTTCAACTAAAGTGAATGTTTAGCTATTAAAAGCTGATGCTCAATTGGAATAGAGTCTCAACTTCTGAGTTTTATTTGCCATCTCTCTCAAACGAAAGGTTTTCTCTTGACGGAGATTTATGTAGCCTCTAATGACAGACACATTTGTCATGTTTGCACGCTTAGCATTTTTCCTTTTATGACTTTTCAACCTAATAAAAAATATATAGACTTGACTGCAAAACAATTGGTTAGTTGAAAATGTTTACACTTTCTCATTGCTTAAAGGAAAACTCTGGTTGCATAGAAAGAATGTCACTTTGGCTAGGCTAATTCTATAAGGGGGAATATTATTTCCCTTTGATGTTGTGGTTAGGTGCTGAGAAGTTGGTTCCAGCTCAGAGTGACTCTGCGTAGAGCAGAAGGAAAGACTGCCCAGGTCTCTACCACGCTCGCAATTGTCCGTATTTTCAGCCCGTTGTTGTAGTCAATGTGTCAAGTCATCTTGTGGAGAGTCTTCCTCTGTTTCATTGACCCACTACTTTATCAAGTCTGATGTCTTTCTTTCAGGGATTGGTCTTTCCTGACACTAAGGTGAATATACAGGACAAAAAGTCTCACCATGCTCACCTTCAAAGACCGTTCTGCCTGTACTGACACAAGATAGAATTACTTGCTCTTTCAAAAGAGCGTGGTCTTTAAAATCTTCTGTTTCAGCACTATAATTCAAATGCATACATTTTTCTTCAACTTTTCTTATTCAGCATCCAACTTCCACGTGTATTTGAGGTGCTTGAAAATACCATAAAATGGGGCAGGTGCACTTTCGTCTTCCAAGTAACAGCCTTGCTCTTCAACACCGCGAAGAGCTCTTGTGCAGCAAATTTTCCCAATGCAAAAATGCCATCTGCCACTTCCATGGCATTGAAAGTGGATCCAGGCAAGTGAAAAGCATCAGCAACTTTCCTATCTTTCTTCCTTTATCATGATGCTACCTATTGGTCCAGTTGTGAGTATTTGGGTTTTCTCTAAGTTGTAATTCATATTGAAAGATGTAATCCTTCACTGAGCCCCACTGGCATAAGTGGTTGAGTGCGGGACTGCGGCCTGCAGACGTGGCGGTTGAAATCCAGCTGCAGCTCTCAGGAGCAGCACTGGGTAGCTCCCACGACCACCAGAGGCAGTGATGCCCAAAAACGAAAGATGTAATCCTTCATCTTCATTAAAAAAGGCTCAAAGTCCTCCTAACTTTCAGCAAGCCAGGTTGTGTCCTCTGCACATTACAGGTTCTAAATAATAAAGCTTCTTCCAATCCCAATGGCATGTTTACATTAGCATAATCCATTTTCCGGGATTGTTTGCTCAGCATATTGATTGAGTCACTATGGTTCGAAGATCAAACCCTGACAGACACCTTTCCTGACTTCACATTAGCACTCTTTGTTAGTCTGCATAAACCAGGGAAACAAATCCACAGAAACTCATACGTATAAGAGAGAGTTTTATATAAAGTGCTATGTACATTAAGAAAGTATTTCAGGCTGAGCCCCAGTGGCGTAGTGGTTGAGTGCAGGACTGTAGCCCACAGGCTTGGCGGTTCAAATCCAGCAGCAGGTCTCAGGAGCAAGGCTGGGTAGCTCCCACAACCACCAGAGGGCAGTGATACCCACAAACAAACAAACAGAAAGCATTTCAACCCAGTGCTGTCCAAGCCCACAAGTCCAACATTAGTCCATATGTCTGACACCAGTCGACAAAGTCCTCCTCCATCTCCTAAAATGCATGCAATGACACTGAATGCAGGAGGAAGTCGAATCAATGAGTGTTTAAGCATGTCAGTGCTGGCAGGTGTTTCCACATGGCTGCTCCAGCACCCAGGGCTGCATCAACGTCAGTCCATGTGGTTTCTCCTCAGGGATGTCTCACAGGAAGTGATCCTTGCCAGCTGAAGCAGGGAACTGGCTAAGGCAGTTGCATTCTGGTCAGATGATCAGAAGGCAAGAGACCCAGGAACTAGAAAGAAGAGGTTTACCACGTCATTTATCTTTCCACACTTCCGTTAATTCCACATGTGCTTATTCACCTGGGTGGCACTATAAACCTTAACTATCTCACTCTTTAGGTGTTTTTTAATGTAAATATAATAATTTCTCTTGTATTTGTAAATTAACAATAATTTTGTCATCTAAATTTTCTACTGAAGTAGCTACCTGGTATGATGAAGTAGGGGACAAAGTTTATCTTACAATATATCTTAAGAAGTTTTCGTTAGACTGTCCAGATTAACAGTTTTTGCATAACCAACTGATTCCCACCCCTCCAAAGCAAAAAAAGTGCAATCACTTCAAACAAGCATTTTCTAATGTTAATGATTGTATAGGAATAGAGAGAGGGTTCATTGGTTGGCCAATCATAAGGTTAATGCTTTAAACCAGTGGTTCTCAACTTTCCTAATGCCATAACCCTTTAATACAGTTCCTCAGGTTGTGGTAACCCCACCAACCATAAAATAATTTTTGGTGCTACTCCATAATTGTAATTTTACTACTGTTATGAATTGGACAAAAGGTTGTTTGACCCCCAAAGGGGTTGCAATCCACAGGTTGAGAGCCTCTGGTTTAAACCCATTTCATGGGCAAAGGAGAAGGCAACATCCTTCTACAAATATTTATAGCCCCAGAAACCTCGTGGGGCAGTTTTATCCTATACTATTGGAGGGTTGAAAGTCAAAATTGTCTGTCACAGTGGATGAAGTAAGGAAAGTCTCTGGTGATCAAGCTGAGATTATCTGAGATGACTGATGAATGATCTTCTAGATGGTATCTTCCTTTCCATTTCTGGAAACTTGGTGCTCCATAGCTTCTGGCTAGTTCTCTCACCACACACTATTTCATACTCCAAGTTCACTTCAGCTGGCTTAGTTTTTCACAGCATGGCAGAATCAGTGAAGCTAACCTTTCTTATACAGGTGGCCAGCAGCTCACAGCTCCAGAGAGACAGACATTGGAGACTTCTCATAATCTAGCTACAGACACTGACCAGCTTCTACTTGTCCAATACATCACTTAACAGAAAAAACCCTCAGTGGAGAAAAGACTGCGTGGCCCTTTTTATTCTGTGATAAATTTAATATGTTAGAAAATAGCTTCACTTCTTTCTCCCTTGAAAACTGGAAATAAAAATAAGGGAAATAAACAATGACTCTTTTTAAATCTTGAAACTTCAATACACTCTTAGAACAAATTAAATAAACAAACAACACACTTAACTATAAAGGAAAGACACAAGGGTCAAATTATCACTACTTTATTCAAGAAAAAAAGCAGATGTGCTAATGGAAAGGAGATGAGGAGAGCACTTCAGAAAAAATATTTATAAAATCTTCCTGTCAGTTTCTTGCAAAGTGAAAGAATTCCTGTTGGGCTGTAATTACTGTGATATGAGGACTTGCCAATCATAGAATTTGATTGGGTACAAGTGTTAAATTGACAGGAAACTCAAATCTCAAAAGAGAGTGTTTAGTTGGTTGCTTCACCTCCTCAGAACTGTTCAAGGGTTCTGAAGATACTCCAATTCTCCACATAAATAAAGCCAGAATTCTTGTTTACTGCAGGTTCATAAAGTAATCTAAACAAAAAGTATCTTTTTATATAGAAGGTAGGAAGCATGTTCTGTGGTTAATTGCCAGAGAGTCAATTACTGCTTATAGCAATGTCATGTGTGCAGAAGAAAATTACTCCCTAGGACTTTCAAGACTGGAAACAGCTTGCCAAACCTGTCTTCCATTTCACATCTAGGTAGACGCAGAGCACCAACCTTTCAGTTAGTGTGCAAGTGCTTTCCAGGTTGCAGCACCCAGATACTACTGATAGATAACATCAGATAGATAGATAGCATATAATCAAACAAAATAATTGTTACTCCAGTGGACATTATAAGCCGGTGGCTTATACTCCGGTGGCTATAAGCCAAATATTTTCCACACGGTTACAGTTTTCTTTGTGGGGGAGGGGGCATCACTGCCCTCTGGTGGGAGTTGGTGGCCCAGCCCTGCTCCTGGAGAGCTGCTCCTGGATTTGAACTGCCACGCCAGTGGGCCACAGTCCCACACTCAACCACTATGCCACCAGGGCTCAGCTCCAACACTGTTTTTTTTTTTTTTAATCAGGACCACCTCTTTGCTTCCATTTTTATGCATCCAACATTTCAAACATAGAGTAAATGATAGCTGTGATTCATATGCATTTCTACATTTCTAGTGTCCAACAGTCTTAATTTATAAAATGTGATTTTAAAAACTCCTTTTTTTCCATCCTAGCATAAAAGAGATAATCTTTTAACCTATACGTTTTCTTCTTCTTCTTTTTTTTAATAAATAGTTCTACATGAGATGAACTCTGGTGATCCTTGTCTCTAAAGAACATTATGCTTGTGTTTCTTCTAATACATATTTGTTTCTTCCCCTGGCAGAAACAAAATATCATATTTTAGATCAGGACCACCTTGGTCTCCAAAGTAACACCCTTGCTTTTAACCACTTCAAAGAGACCTTGGGCAGCAGATTGACCCAACAGAAGGCACTGCTTCATCTCTTGACCGCTGCCTCCATGAGCATTAATTATTAATCCAAGCAAGACAAAATCCTTGATCATTTTAATCTTTTCTTTTCTAATCATTATGTATTTGTTTTGTTTTCTTCACACTGAGTTGTAGTCCCTACCTGAAGGCTGCAGTATTTGATCTTAATCAGCAAGTGCTTCAAGTTCTCTTCCCTTTCAGCAAGCAAGCTTGTATCACCTACATACGGAAGGCTGTTAATAAGCTTCAATCCAATCTTAACACTGCACTCTTCTCAATATAAGCAAGTTTCTCTGATTATTTGTTTAGCAGACAAATTGAATTAGTATGGTGAGAGAATACAAACTTGACTTAAACCTATCTGGATTTTTAACCATATAGTTTTCATTGGTTCTGTTCACACAATGGTTTCTTGGTCCCTGTATAATCATGAACACAATTAAGTGTTCTAGAATTACCATCCTTTTCAAGGCAAAGTTTTCTACCCAATTAAATGCCTTTGCATAATCATAAGACACAAGCAAACATTTTTCTGGTCTTCTCTACTCTCAGCCAAGTTCCATCAGAAGTCAGCAATGATATCCTCTTCTGCATCCAGCCTGAACTTCTGGCAACTCACTTGTTTGATGATTTCCACAAGGGTTTATTTGTGTGTGATAATAATGATATGGCTGTACAATTTGAACATCTTTATTTGGAACTGGGTTACCTTGCTTTGGAATTAGCACAAATATGGGTCTCATTCAGTCAATTGGGCATGTAACTGTCTTCTAAATATCTGGCATAGAGGAATGAATGTTTGCAGTGCTTCATTAGTTTGTTGAAATATTTCAATTGTTATTTTGCCAATTTTTGAAACCTTAATTTTGGCTGATGCTTTCAGTTCACCTTGAACTTCTAACATCAAAATCCTTGAGTCTTGCTCTTATACTTGAAGCAGTTGAATGTCACTATTCCTTTATGGTCCAGAGACTCTGTATGTTCTTCCATTTTCCCTTGACCCTTCTTTCACCATCAATTGTTCTGCTTAGAGAATCTTTCAACATTAAAACTTGAGTCTTGATTATTTTTCTTCAGTTCTTTCAGTTTGGGATATGCTGAGTCTGTGTTCTTTCTTTTGGGTTATTGAACTCTAAGTCTTTGCACATCTCTATATAATTTTCTACTTTGTCTTCTCAAACTGCTCTTTGAAATTTCCTGTTAATTTCTTTGACTTTATCAATTATTCCCTGCCTTACCTCCTCTATGATTTTTTAATTTTTTTATATTTTATTAGATTTATTTATTTATTTATTTATCAGGTATCACTGCCCTCTGGTGGGAGTAGGAGGCCCAACCTTTTGCTCCTGTGGAGCTGCTGCTGGTATTGAACCTCCATCCCAGTGGGCCACAGTCCCGTACACAACCACTACGCCACCATGGCTCAGCCCCCTCCTCTATGATTAAGAGCAAGTTTCATAGCCTCTTCTGATATCCACTTCAGTTTTTATTATGATGCTCTTGATGTCATCTCACAATTCATCAGTTCATCTGTTATTAGCATTCAATGCATCAAATCAATTCTTAAGAAGTTCTTGAAATTCAAGTAGGATATATTCAAGGTTGTAGTTTGGGTCTTATTGATTTGTTTTAATTTTCTGCAGCCTCAACTTAAATTTACATAGGAACAATTTATGGTCTGTTCCACTGTTGGTCATGGGCTTTGTTTTAGCTGCTGCTGCTGTCTTCTTCATCATCCGTATCCACAGATGCAATCAATTTGATTTCTGTCAAAGCTATCTAGAGAAGTCGTCTGTGTTATTGGGGAAAGGTAGTTGCGATAAAGCAGTATTCAGTCTCACATAATTCTAACACACCATCTCCAGCTGCATTTCTATCACTAAGAGTATTTTCCAAATGCTTTTCCTTCCTCTTTGCTTCCAACGTTTTCAATGCAACTTGATTACAAATTTGATAACCTTCAGACTACAGACATTGATAAAATCGAAGAACTTCTTCGATTTATTCATTACTAGCATTAGTGGTTGGTGCATATATTGGAGTAATAGTTATATTGACTAGATTTACTTATATTCAGCTAGATATTTTCCTATCCCAGAAAATATTGCAATTCAAGATAGATCTTGAAATGTCCTTTTTGGTGAGGAATATGGCACCATTTCTCTTAAGTATGCCATTCTCACCATAGTAAACCATATACTTTTCCGATTTTAACTGGCCAAGACCAGTCCTTTTAATCTAACTAAAAGCAAGAATGTCAATCTTTATGCATTCTATTTAATTTTTATAAATTCTAATCTCAGATTCATACTTGTGCATTCCAAGTTCCAAATATTTCTTTCAGCAAATGAAAGTTCCAATGACATCTTTGTTGCTATTGTTGGCCCTACTTTGAGAAGGTATCTCTTTCTAAGTTTTATTTGGAGTGTCTTCCAACCCAAGGGTCTCATTTTCCAGCACTCCAACAATGTTTTGCATTTTTTTAATCAATTCACAAGGTTTTTCAGTGTCTGACATTTTTTTAAATTGGGTGCTCTTACAGCTCTTATCACATTCCATACTTATATCCATTTTGTCAAACGCAATGGATATAACACAGCAATACCCAGCCATCACAGTAGGGCAAGCTGACAGATGTGGGGTGGCTATTAATTTTAGACTTATTTCTTTATTCATCCAGTAAATAGGTTTACTATGTCTGTTGCCTTATAGCTGCATCAATTTCTGATTAAAAAGTTGATTAAGTTATTGGGGTAAATAAAAAATAATGCTACTTGGGTTCCATTTCATAATTCAGGGTTCACTCCAAACAAAAGGTGCTAAGAACATGTCTCTGCAGTCAGTGGATATTTTGCAGACAAATTCTCTCAATGATACCTTACATTGGCTTCAAACAAACTGTCTAGCAAAGAAGTAGCTTCCAACAGCATCTGCTCAACCAGTTATATCCACAGCCAAGACATCAGCTCAGAAGTTTCTGGAGAATATTGTTTGGGACTACCCAGGGGAAATGTTGATAGGTAGATTCTCTCTAGGGATAGAGGATGATCACAGAAGCTCAATAGGAGGAAATTTTAAGAAAATAAAAAAAATGGGGGAGAAAAAATGCCATTAGGTTTGTGCCAAAAAAACTGTTTCCTATCAAAACAATGCAGTTGTTCATTCTTCAAGGGTAATAAGAACTGTCTTAGAAAGGTACTCTTGTGAAGACTTGCCTGGTGACCCTGACTTTTCCTTTTAGAAATTTTTTTGTCCCCCAAACTCAAGGGACATAGAAAATAACACAATCTGAGTCCCTTGAAGATACTAAAACCACTGCTTTGCCATGGTATAAACTGAAGAGCACAAAATTTTTCATGAACGATGTAGATAAATGAAAAGACCACCTTAAGAAGCCCCTATTCCTAGATGGAGAATATATTGAAAACCAGAGGCTTCACATTTTGATGTTTCTATTTAATAAAGATTTCTGTGATTTTATTCTATTTTTATTTATCCTGATATAGCTATGTCTTATGAGAAAGTCACTCGTCGTGAGCAATAGAGGAAGAAGATCAAAGCACCATTGCTCTGATGTGCCACAACAGAAAACGACTTGGGAGGCTCAGCAGAGTGAGTGCAAATTCCTCTTGAGGACAAAGTGGAGAAGGCTATGGCTATCTCCTCCAAGAAGGCTAAATAAAGAAGACCTTTTGTGTCATACTAAGGACTTTGGAATTTATTGTGCAAGCAGGGACTGGTTGGAGAGTGACAAGGACAGACATGCATTTAGAAAGTTATTTATTATAAACACGTTAAAGCTTCACTTTCAAGTTGGTGAAGATATTTCAGAGTTTATAAAATTATGTCTTTCCATCCATGCATGTGTCCTTTTCTCCTATCCATGAAAATTTGAAAGAATTTTGCCTCACTATATTTATTTTCTTCATTTTGATATTAAATTATCCCAAAATGTTTAACTATAAAATAATAATTTATTATTTCTGATTTTCATGCAAAAATGTGCAGGGACTAAATTTAATCTATATTTATATAATAGAAGGTACAGGTCTGAAAAATATTGAGATTAATCAAGAAATCAATATTGATGGAAGAATACTCATTTTTCAGATACTCCTGATTACTACATATATATATATATTCACATATGCAATTTTGTTCTACAAAGCTCTCTAAAGCACATGTTGCCTTTGTCTCTAATTTACAAACTGTGGTAAAGAAAATGAGATTAGGCTACCTTCTGAGGTCCTACAGTAGGATGTAGAGGAACAGGGATTCTAATAAAGGCTCAGATCAAATATGTAAGCAATTTCAAATAGAAGATTCTACTGCTGTGGTGCTAGAGACATTTAATATATCTTATTCTATATTCTACTAATTTCCCCCTTACCATTTTCAATTCAAAAATACATTAAATTCAAAAGTCGTGAAATGGTTGGATTTTATGTCAACTTGAACTGTGTGTAAATAGAGGTGGAGTTCCACCTGTCAATTAAGTTACAGCATGATAATGCCTCCTTGGAAATAGGGGACTTTTATAAGAGGCATTGAGAATTTCTCAACTCACCCCTATTGGTCTTCCTTCTTACCTGAATTTTGCCTCTGTCTCCAGGACAGGTAGCTGTCAGCATGCTGTCATGTCCCAGATTCCTGGGGACCTTGTACCCACCTGAGGCTACACCTACAAGTTCCCAATTTCAGCTTGACCTTCCTGCTTCATTCACAGACAGATAGCATCAGGCACCTTCATGTGTGTTGTACTGGCTTGGGTCTCTTTCTTGATATTAAATTCTCTCTTCATATGAAGCTCCTTTTTACACATATATCAGCGTTAATGATTTTGTTTCTCTAGAAAGTACAGCTTAACACACGCGCCCTCAAATGTAGTTATGATTCTGAGGATAGTGCAGGATGGGGCAGTGTTCAGTTCTGTTGCACCCAGAGTTGCCATAAGATGGAATCCGTTCAATGGCACCTGACAGCAAAAGTAGCCAACTATCTTGCATCAATTCAAAAGGAACTGTCATTGAGTTAATTCTGATTCAGAGCAACTACCATAGGACAGAGAAGAACTAACCCTTTGCATTTCTAAGACTTTCTATCAGGCAGCCTGAACTTTCTCCCATAGACTGACTGGTGAGTTCTAAATGCTGACCTTGTGGTTAGCAGTTCAATGTGTCATTGTCTGTTTGTTAAAAATACTATGAGACATCAAACAGTATCATTTGTAAAAAAGGACTTTTTAAACAATAAGACTTCCAGTATTCACTCGGCATTGAAAAAATAAAAAGGCCATCTGACATGGCAAATCACCTTTCGGAATGGTAAAATTGTCTAGTCCATAATAAAATTTTCCCTTCAGAGTGGAGGACAGGTTGCTTCTCCCATATGTACTGTGTTAGTCTGAGTAGGCAAGAGGCACAAATTCATAGACACTCATGTGTAAAGAATTTTATATAAATAGTAATTGTATATTGAGAAAATACCCCAGTCCCAGCCAGATCAAATATGTAAGTCTGATATTAACCCATATGTCCAGCACCAGTATATAAATTCCTCTTCAGACTCAACACATGCAATGACACCAAGTACAGGGAGATCACAGGCCAATGCGTGGAAAGTCCTGTGGATCCAGTGGTGGTGGAAGTAGGTAAGCACTGGCATTGATCTCCATGTGGCTCCTCTGGAGTCGGAGCTCTGATTCGATCAGTCATAGCTCCATGTGGCTTGTTAACTGGAATGTCTCACAGGTAGAGAGTGCTCGTCTGGCCTCCAGTGATTTTTTTTTTTTAATCTCAGTTATGTCTCCAAATTAAGTCATCAAGCTGTGACCTGATTGACAGACTAAACTCCATCCCTTCACTCTTAATATTCTCAAGTTGACACCAGATTATGTAATACCACACTTATGCTCCCTACCATAAGCAAAGAGGAATTTGGAATTTAGAGGTATAATATAGAATTATTTACTGAATAACATAAATTTAGAACAAAAAATTCTTAAAATATTAACTTCCCTTTGAGCCATAGTACTTAAACAATATAAGATCCAAAATGTTTGTGTCAGTTCAGAATGGTATATAGATATATTCTATGACTTAAAGATATTGGTATTATAAGATCCTAGAGGTTACAGTGAAGCCTTTTGGAGTAAATTATCACTATCTCATTTGAAACCAAAGTTTTAGTGGTTCTTGATAGTACTAGAACACTAATCAACCATATAACAAAATAGGCACGCTACTTATCCTGTCCTTCAGAGTAGATTTCACTTCGTCCATCAAACCATAGAATTGGAGGCACAATGATCATGGTAGATTTAAGGTTGACCTCAGCTGGATCTGAAAGTAAATTGCCTGAACAGCTGGCTGAAAATCTTAGTGTATTTTCTCCTGTGACATATCATTTCTCCTTCAATACACATCAATGTTTTGATATCAAAAGCCTGGAAACACAACTGATTCCCCCCCACCCCCACAAAAAAGAAATCATTGGGTCTGGTTTACAGTATCCTTTCAGTTGGCAGAAATGAACTACTGCTGTCTTTACTATGTTAAGAATGTCCTTGGGGAACACCAAAGGAGAAACAGCATTCTGTTTACTGTGTTTTAAGGGGCTATATCTGAAAAGCCACTTTGCCTGGGTAGGGTAAAAATACTAAGAAATAACATATCAATTTCAGAGATGTGGCTTAAGAGTGGATAAAGTGATCAGGTATTTTAAGGAAGAAAATATGAAAATGGAGAACAATATTTGAGTCCACTTTCAAGATGGGGTTCTTCATAATGGGCCTAGAGTATGAAAATGCCTATGTCCTACATGAATTTCATCAATGACACCCATTGAAGATGAAGTCTTCAATAAATAGCATACAAGATGACATAGTCTCTATTAGCCACCTCTTTCCTCAGTACTTGAGCACTTGTTCGCTCAGCAAGGTAATGAAGAAAGTGGCCATGGAAAAAGAGATGAAATCTATATGCATATTCAACAGCCTCTGCTTTTCCTCACAAATTGATCTAACTTATTTTACTACAAAGTGTCTAGTTTTCTAACCACACTGACTTTTCCCAAAGTTATGGGTGGAATAGCAACTTGTTTCTACTACTGTAAAAATTTATTCTAAATATAGATGGATTTGTCTTAAATAATCCCTAATACTTTATTCTACATCATTTTAATCATTTATATATATTATATATATGCATACATACATATTAGGAAGTTGAAAATGGTGCAATAGGCAACAATATATTAGTCACCATCCAAATGCCAGCTTACATATTTAGGGTGCTATAATATAAAAAGGCAGGCTGATCCCAAGGGTTCAGCAGAGAAAGAAAATATTTTAGGAAATGTTAATGATAGCACATGTACAAGGTGCTTAGTACAGTTGAATGATGGATTGTTATAAGATTCTAAGTGCCCCCGATAAAATAATTAGTTAAAAAATAAGCTCTAAATCAATAACCCATATCTTTCTCCATAGCCACAAGACAGCAATAAAGAAAATAGCACTTTCTGTTATTTCTCTGCCCAATTCCCTTAAAATCTTTTGCATTATTTTTTTCCTTTTATGTATTTGTAGCTGACTTAGTTTCTTGATGTTCAAGGGAGGCAAACTTTCACAAGAGCACAAAATAGTGGTTCAATTGACCTGGAAACTGCGTTAAGTTGGCCAGTGGGGCTACACATGCCCCTAGAGCAATGAACAAAGAAGATGGCAGTTGGCAGATGATCACCAAAGTGAATGTGATTGGTGAGTTTATACAATGATGGAAAGGAGAAATACGTCTGGAAACCAAGAGTTTTGTGGGACTCTTCCCAGCGCTTTCACATGCAACTGAATATGCTCATGGAAGGTGACAGCAAACAAGGGAAAGAAAACCTTCCAAGCATCAGCTCTTACTGGAAGACAGATATTATTTCTACTGGGAATGTGAGCAACTGAGGAACATAGAATGGCTCTCAGGGAGTGGAAGCTAAAAATACCAGCTAACGGTCCTATGATCAATTGTAGAAGCAAATTTATTCACCTGCTATGATTTGTTGGTTGTTCATTTGTTATGTGTATATTTACTATTGCCCCTTCTTTTTTCTTCACATTTCATCCAATGAGTTGATAGTGGTTGAAATTTATAATTTAATTCTTTCTTCCATTACATCAAAATAGCATGACAACTAAATATAGAAGAATGAAAAATGTCGAACGATGTAGTTTACAATGGGATGCTGTTGTCAATTGCCATCAAGTTGCCTCCAATCCATAGTGACTTTATGTATAACAGACCAAAATGTTGTCTCATCATTTGCCACCTTCATGATTGTTGGTATTTTCAGTCTTGTTGGGGCTGTTATATCAATCCTTAGGGCTTCCTTCTTTTTTATTGGTCCTCTTTGTTAACAAACACAATGTCTCATTCCTAGAGATTTTTTTCCTGAAGACATTGTGATGGGTAGGTTTGTTATGCCAACATGGCCACAGAAGATTGGTGGGTCTGTTGTGATGGCACGGCCAGTGAACACACGGGATGAATTGAAGGGCAGAGATAGGAAGGGCTCAGCGAGTCCCGCCCTCTCTTGCTTCCGAATCTTTGGACCAGAGAGCTGCCTTGTTCGTCCTGTGCCTCAACCTCCAAGCAACACTACCCATGGGACACCTAATCGTGAACTGTATTGCTGTGAGTTGAGGATCCTTCGAGCCCTACTTCGCCACGCTCCTGGGATATACATCTCTTGAGTTGGCGACTATTGGACTCTGTCATCTGGCTGACTGTTGGTGACCTGCTCTGCTGTTTGCTGCCTGTGACCAGTTAGCCTGAATTGCTCTACAGAGGACTGCTCAGCGGCCCTCAAGACTTGAAGGACTGCCAGTCTTCTAGCTGCCTCACGCAAGTGAGTTGCACCAAGCAATCTGTACTGTTTTATAGATGGTTAACTGTTTCTAATCTTATATACCTTTCTCTCTATATAAATATATAAAAAGAATTACTAGTGTCCTAAGTTTTATTTCCCTAAGAGAACCCTGCCTGACACAGACATCTTTAATTTGAATGAAGCAAACTCTTCTCATTATCACTGAAAGATACATTCTAATTATATTTTTTCTAAGTTTAATTTGTGATTTTATGGCAGTTCACAGTATAGTTAGCATTCATCACCAATACCACCATTCAATTATTGTGCGTTCTACTAATGGATAAAGAGCTTTAATTTGCAAGCAAAGTAATAGACTTGTTGGATAAATTTTCTTCAAGAATAAATGATAAATGAGGAAATGAACACTTTTAAATGGTGAAGTGTGTGGTCTTATGTAGGGACAGAACTCTCAAGCAGTCTTTATTTTCTTGATACTTTACCACAAAAGTACATTTTAAAAATGCTATTGACAATTCTCAATGGTTCTAGTTGAAATTTTGTCAACCCATGATTGATGATGGAATAAAACATAAAAGTAAGGGTGCTTATAAATTAGTAAAAGCTATGATTGACCTATTCAATATATCTCAAAATAAAATACTCTGACAACAAAGTATGTTTTCCCTTTACTTGTTCCCATGAAAGGTTTATAACTAATTATTTATAAAGCCACCCAAAAAACCTCAATAAATTCTACATAGTAGAAAACGTGTAGATCATATTGACTTACTTTTAAATCTAAATAGCTTAAATATTTACTTTTTTTAACACTCAAGTATTCAACTTTTTCTTTTAGCAAACATGTTGCTGCTAAAACACTTACTAGAGGACTTGGAGAAAAAGAATAGGAAAGTTTATAAGAAAATTGTTCCTGGCTTCTACATTGGAAAGAGTAGAATCAAGTCACTGCATATTTTCCCCCTGGGAACAAAAATAATGCATTCCTACTATTACTTAAAACAAACAGAGCTATTTACAAATCTTTCGATGTCTCTTCATAAGCTTTTAGAGCCACTCAGGCTAGTACTAACAAGCAGAACTTTCTCTGGGGAAAGGTACTTAGAGAAGAATGACTGCTCCACTCTGCTTGGCTTTGTAGTGAGTGAGCCTTGGTGGTGCAATGGTTAATATGTTCACCTGCTAACTAAGTGCCTAAAGCCTGAGCCCGCCAACTCCTCCATGGAAGAAAGACGTGGCCCTACTTCCCTGAAGAGTTATAGCCTTGGACACACTAAGGGGCGGTTCTAAGCTCACCTAGAAAGTTGCTGTACGTTGGAGTTAACATCAGCTGTGGGCGTGTTGCTTCTAAATGATTGCCTTCAGTATAGACCAGTTCTCAAAGTGTGCTAGATTGTATCAAATAGCCCTCCATTACAAAATGTTTCATCCCTGTACAACTTTCCTCTAGTCCTTAAAATTTCCACTCCTCCTTCCCCTCCCCCACACTCTCCTGATCCCAATTCTACCTTACAAATCCCGCTATACCAGAGGATGTACACTGGTACAGATAAGAACTGGAAACACAGGGACTCTGGACAGGAGAACCCCTGCGGCAGTCATGTGCTTATGTTAATTTGATGATTGAAATGTTGGGGTGGAGTCTCTAGCCTGTTAATCTGGAGATAGTCTTTGAGTAGCCAGTGAGGCCTCTAAGTGGGCATGGTTTTGTCCTAAGCCTTCTGGGAAATCTTATGATATTTCCCTCATGAAGATGAGAAGCTATCTTCCCCAGTTGTTGGGAGTTAGTGTCGGAGACAATTAACCACAGACAACACAGGATGGCAGCATCCAGGAGGCTGGAGTAGCCAGTGGACAGACCACATGGCTTTGCCCTGGTGGAGCCGAGCCTCTGAGGCTGGGGCAGCCACATGGAGGCCTCTGCCAGAGAGGAGTTGCTTCTGCCACCACAGGATGCTGTTGATGGTCCCTGAACCTTGGAAGCGAGGAGCCATGATGAGAGCCCTGTCGGTGCTGGGACTCTGCACCCACTGACCTGTGACTTTGTGAGTTGGAAGGAGACCTTATGGACTGATTTTGGGCATATAGGTTAATTTCAGACTTGTGACTTTGAGCTGGACTGGGCTGGGATGTTTTCTCAATGTCCTGTTCCTCTTGAATATAAACCCATTCCTTATATCCATATGTGTGTCTTTGAAATTTATTCCGCTAGTCTACCTGGACTAACACAACCCCTCAGGATTCACAGGGACTCCTGGACAGGTGAGAGTGGCAATACCAGGAGGGTAGAGGGAAGGCGGGGTAGAAAAGAGAAACTGATGACAAGGATCTACATATAACCCAATCCCTGGAAGACAGATGACAGAAAAGTGGACAAAGGCAAATGTCTGAAAGTGAAATATATGTCATAATAATAATGTATAAATTATCAAGCATTCATAAGTGAAGGGAGCACTGGGAGGGAAGGAAAAATGAGGAGCTGAAACCAAGGGCTCAAGTAGAAAGCAAATGTTTTGACAATGACGATGGCAACAAATGTACAAATGTGCTGGACACAATGGACGTATGTCTGGATTGTGATGAGTTGTATGAGCTCCCAATAAAATGATTTTTAAAAATGAAATAATAAAATATTTCATCCCATCTACTATGTAAACTGAAGTAAAAGGGGCTTGGGGAAAAGTTAATTTAAGCCTCAAATATCTTCATGTATTTAAGAGACTGTTTATCATTTCCAATATTTTCACTGAGCTTAAGTGGGCACAAGGCATTTCTATATTCTATTTTTCAAAAATGTATATATATTATTTATGTGTACTCTTTCTTACCTAGAAAGATATATTATTTTTATGCATCTGTGCATTAGTTTATCTATTCAATATTTACTATACTTGTATTTGGTTTTCACACAATCTCATTAGTCTAAAGACCTGACATTTTGATATGTAAGACAAGTCAGATGTAAATGTGAGTTGCAATGCAAATCTTAATATAATGAGCCACACAGACATAATAGAAAACATTTTAAGAATTCAATCTTTTAGCAAATGTTTAATGAGGACTTACTAGGTGTCAAGTATCATTGTAGATCCTGGGGATAAAGCATTGGACATAATAGAATTCCATACTCACATTTCAGTGGAGGAAACAATACAAACAAAGTAGAAAACTATAAAATCCATCAGTCTTTATTTTGTGCTATATGGAAAAGTAAGCAAGGCAAGTACGTGGACAGAGGTTGCTATTTGATGTCTGCTAGACTGCAAGTGCTCTCTAATAAGATGATAGTTGAGGAGAGCTTGAGTCTTGTATGGGCAGATTCACAGGGACATCTGTGGTAAGGGTATCCCTGGCCAAAGGAAACAGTAAGTTTAAGGTCCTGAGGTAAGAAATTACTTATAATTATAGGAACATGTGGTCGTAAAACAAAACAAATACACTCTTGTTGAACCAGTTCTGATTAGTAAGGATATACAGGAACTGTTCCCAAGAGTTTCTAAGAGTGTAAGTTTGGCCTCCACTTTCTCTGAGTGGCTGCTATGTTCCAACTGCTGAACTGATAGTTAATAGCACAGTGCTTAACCCGCTGTGCCTTCAGGACTCCAATGACAGCGGTGAGGATGAAAGATGAGAAGAATCTCAAAGCTAATGAATAGCCAAGTCATAAAGGACATTGAAAATGAAGGAAGAAAAAAATTAATAATATTTGGTCTTTTTCTTGGTGAGATGAGAAGCCTTTGGAAGTGTATGTAAAGAACAGAAGTAATATGATTTAGGTTGCAAAATAATTCAAGAGGAGCTCAAATATGAAGGAGGAAAGATAGACACTTGAAAATTCCCTGAAAATTGGCACACTGGATGAAGAAATCTCAATGAAGGACACATGCAATGTTTTAATAGAAACTCTGTGTGGCCGGTCTCTACTGGATAGAACCAATTACGATTGAAACTAGTCAAAGGCCTAGTTCTAAGACTGACAGTAAAAAATGAAGTAGAGGTTATTGTGATGGTCATATCACCAGCCGCTCTAGTGATATTTTAATGAAACATCAGGGAAGTAAATATCAGCTTCTCCTTCCTTGGTCTTCTATAAAGAGAAAGTTGGTCATGCACTAAAATACACAAACAGATGGAGAATTGATTTTGAAAAATATAATTAGCAGCACTTGAATTGAAATATCATGAAGAATTTTGTCTATAATAAGATCAAGTCTCCTCGTTCACAGCAGCTACACGATTTTAAAATTCTATCAGTCATAGATAAGGGCCCCAGTTTCTCCATATCTTCACTCACATTTGCTCCTCAGCTATTAACGGTAGCTATTCTTCATAAAGTGAAATAGAATCCCATTGTGGTTTCGAGTGACAGTTTTCTAATGATCAATGAGTTGGAATTGATTCTTTGGCCTTGAGTTTGATTTGTAGAGTGATGTTGTGTTAGTCCGGGTAGACTAGAGAAACAACTCCAAGAAGACTCATAGGTGCATAAGAAAGAGCTTTATATAAAGAGTAAGTGTACATTAAGAAACCCTCCCGGCTCAGTCCATATCAAGTCCATAAGTTGATATTAGCCCCTATGTGCATTATCAAGCTATAAAGTACTCTTTTAGACTCACAAGACAAGCACAATGATGCCAAATGCAGGAAGATCACAAGCCAGTGGGTGAGAAGTCTTATGGATTCAGGGGTGTTGTAAGCATCTCAGCGCTGGCAGGGGTCTCAACATGGCTCCTCCAGCTTAGGACGCTAGTGGAGCTCCATGTGCCTTGTCAACTGCAATGTCTCCCATGGTGGGAGACTGTATCCTGTCTCCAGAATGCCATTGTCTCCTTAGCTTCTCCAAATAAGGTCATAAAGCTAAGACCTGATTGATAGGCTATACTCCACTCCTTCACTCTTTTAAAAATCATTTTACTGGGGGCTCTTACAGCTCTTATCACTATATAGACATGTATATATGTATATATATACATATATATCCATTTTGTCAAAGACCTCAGTGCATGTTATCATCATCTTTTTAAAACATCTTCTTTCTACTTGAACCCCTAGCATCAGCTTCTTATTTCCCTCCTCCCCCTCCCTCCTCCCTCCCAATCACCCCTTGATAACATAAATTATTTTTTTTGTTTTCATGACTTACACTGACTGCTGTCTCATTTCATCCACTTTCTCACTGTTCATCTCCCTGGAATGGGGGCCATACATTGATATTTGTGATTGGTTCCCCCATATTCCCCACCCCCACACCTTACCCTCCTAGTACTGCTGCTCCCCTTATTGGTTCTGAGGAGTTTATCTGTTCTGGACTCCCTGTGTTTTGAGCTCTTACCTGTACTAGTATGTATGTTCTGGTCTAGCCAGATTTATAAGATAGAATTGGGGTTATGATAGTGCGTGTGGGTGTGGAGAGGCAGATAGCATTAAAGAACCAGAAGTATTGGTGCGTTTCATCAGTCATTACCCTGACTGACTCTTCTCTTCCTTCTGGTTCTTCTGGCATGGGGTGTCCTACTGACTACCTGTGGACTTTGGATCTCAACTTTGTCCTCCCCCTCATTCCCATTTATATGATTTTTGTTGTATGTTTTGTTTGGGGGTTGATGCCTAATACCTGATCCCATCAAGACTTCATGATCATAGACTGATGTGCTTCTTCCATGTTGGTTTTGTTGCTTCTCAGCTCGATGGCCACTTGTTTGTCTTCAAGTCTTTAAGATTCCTATATCTTTTGATGGCCTTCACCACATTTGTTTATGCAAATAGCGATTGTGTCAGGGAAAGTGAACATTACAGAGTGCCATGTTAGTAGAGAAAATTGTCCTTGCATTGAGGGATTACTTGAAGGGAGGCCCAATGTCCTTTGGCTACTGCAATACTTCATAAAAAAAAAGAGCTATTCCCCTGTCAGTGTATCATTGTATAATGCTTGTATTTAAACCTTTGTAATCACCTTATGTTTCCCAGTTCTTTCCTCTATTTTCTTTTACGTTCCTCCCATTCCACTATCATGTTTGGCCTTCATTCAGGTTTTGGTATTTCCTCTAGGCTACATTGCCCTTGATAGGCTCCAACCCCCACCCCCAAGCATACTATGCCCTCTTTGCCATCAATTTTAGATCACATATTCTTTCTTGTCTCTGGATTTATTGGTAACCCCTAATTTCCCCCCATATCTCCCCCTCTCATGGCCCCCTAGAATTATCAGTCCCCTTGTTCTTTCCTCCGGATTACCCATCCCTTTTATCTTGTCCTGATATACAAGCATAGACAATAATATGCTCAAAAACAAAGCAGAGGAACATAACCAAAAATGAAGACACAAATAAATCAACAGCAGCTAATAGAACAAAAAGAAAGAAAAGGAAAAACCAACAACAAAAACTGAAAAGCCCTCATACAATTTCAGGTCTGTCTATTGACCTTTATGAGTGTTTTCCAGTCAAGTGCACTGGGTTGCCATGCCCTGGCACCCAAGTTCACCTTTGGCATTCCTGAAAGACTGTTTCTTTGCTTCCCTTGCTGCTCCACTGTATAGTCTTAGTGTTCATACCAGTGTGGTGGAGTCAGATCAGGCACATCTCCCACACCATATCCCCAGTGTTGTCCCCCTTAGTGCTATGTGAGAGACATGTCATCATGTCCCATGATGGGGCCAGACCCATGCTCCTCTCTGTGCTTTGACCGCTGTGAGCCAGAATATTGTCCTCAGGGCTTGGTGGGCCAGGGAGTGTTCCATCTCTCCTTCCCTCTTCATTTGCTCCTCATCAGACATGTCCCACTTCTTGAGCTGCAGCTTCAGTGCTGTCATCTGAAGTGTACTCCGCTGGGCTGGGAGGTACCCATGTTGTTGGAATTTAGGGCTGGTTGCACTGATCTCTCTATTGATTCCCTGGTTCATGCCTATACATTACATTCACATATTATAGTGCCAGGTTAAAGTCTGGTCCCTCTCTCCCTCTTTGGTGGAGATATAAACAGCACCATCCCCTTGGATGAGTTAGTGCCTTATTCATTCATTCTCTCTCTCTCTCTCTCTCTTTCTCTCTCTCTCTCTCTCTCTCTCTCTCTCTCCCTCTCTCCTCTCTCTCTCTCTCTCTCTCTCTCTCTCTCTCTCTCTCTCTCTCTCACACACACACACACACACACACACACATACATCTGTCATTATTTGTCTGCCATATGCAATCATCCATTGATGGAAATTTGCGTTGTTTCCAACTTCTTGCAGTTGTGAACTGCACCACGATAAACACTGAAGCACAGATGTCTGGATGTCTGGCCGTAGTATGTTTCTTGTCTCTTCTGCATGCGTATATGCCCATTAGGGGGATTGCTGGATCAAATGGTAGTTCAATTTCCATCTATTTTAGATATCGTCAAATAGATTTCCATGACGGTTGTACACATGTACAGGTCCAGCAGCAGTGGAAGAGCATTCCTATCTCTCAACAGTCTTTCCAACACTTGTCACTTTCTGATTTTTAGAATGGGACTTTCCTTGAGGTGTTATCACATAGTTGTTTTAAGTTGTACTTCACTTACAGGTAATGATCAGGAACATTTTATGGCTTATTGGCCATTCTGATTTCTGCCCCTGTGGAACTTCTGCTTGACTACTTTGCCCACGTCCTCAGTGGACACTTGGTTTTTTACTAAATTAGCAGAGAATTGTAGATTTTAGAAATGAGGTCTCTGTGTGCTGTGTCATTGCTAAAGATGTTTTCCCAGTCTGTGGTCTTTCTTATTATTCTCAGTGAAATCTGTCAATGTACACAGTGTTTAATCTTCAGTATATCCCACTTGTCATTTTGTGTCTCTTCTGTGTTGGTGTCCTTCCCTATTTCTGATACCCTATGTTTTCCTTGCAACAAAGATCTCAGGTTTCTCTCACTCCGAATGTTGATGGTTTTAATAGTTTGGAGTTTGACCTCTAGGTCTGTGATCTACCTTGGGTTATTCTTGTTCATAGAGTGAGGTAAGGGTTTTGTTTCATTTTTTTCTACAAGTATATATCCATTTTTTGACATACAGTCACCTTTATTATTTATTTCACTTTTAAGCTGTGCAATTGCTTAGAGGCCATTTATTATCAGGGTGTTCCCTCCTTTGGTTTTCTTTTTGCATTTTTTTCCTTCAATAAATTTTTTTTCCCAACCAAATTTACCCCACACCCAGCTCAAAACCTTCCCACCCTGATCACACTCTGGTTTTAGGCCACAACTTGGATATATATCTATTTTTTTCCAGCACCACTTAGGGAATAGTGCATCCATTTCCCATTTGATATTTTTTGGGCCTTATCAAGATCAGTTGTCTGTATGCTGATGATTTTATTTTTCTACTTTCAATTCTTTTTCATTGGTCTGAGTATCTAGCTCAGTGATGTTTTATAATTTTCAGTGTTCATTTTCCATCTTTCTGTTTCCATTTATTCCTATATATTTAATTATCTTAAGTGACATTTTATATGGATTTGTCTCCTTAATTTTAATTCCATAATGCTCTCAGCTGATGAAGAGAAACCTAAAGGATTTTTCTTTTCTTTCTTTCTTTCTTTTTTTCCTCTGTTGTTCGTGGGAGCTACCCAGCCTTGCTGCTGCTGGATTTGAACCGCCAAGGCAGTGAGCTGGAGACCCGCACTCAACCACTATGCCACTGGGGCTCAGCCCCTGCAGGATTTTTCTAAGGTGATTTTGTATCCTGTAATTTTCCTGAATTCTTATATTAACTCTCATACATATTGCCTGTTATTTTTTCTGAGGATTTTACACATGGTATCATGTCATCTGCAAAATCAAAATGCTTTAATTCTTCTTTAGCCATTTAATATTTTTATTTCCTTTTTATTGAATAATTGTTCTAGAACTACTTGTGAAATGTTGAATAGAAATGGTTAGAGTAGACATCTTTGTCTTGTTCCTGTTGTTTTGTGTGTGTGTGTGGGGGCATCACTACCCCCTGGTGGGAGTAGGAAGTCCAGCCTTGCTCCTGGAGAGCTGCTGCTGCATTTGAACCGCCAACCCTGTGGGCCACAGTCCCACACACAACCACTATGCCACTGAGACTCAGCCCTTGTTTCTCTTCTTAATGGAAAAGTCTCACTGCTTCTTCACTGTATGTGAGTATTATATTAGTTGTCAGCTTTTCATAAATACCCTTTATAATATTGAGTATCTTTTCTTCTATTTATAACTTCTTAAATGTTTTTATAATGAAAAGGTCTTGAATTTTGCATCTTCTGTATTAGTTATTATGATTATGTTCTTTTTCTTTTGTTTTATAATTTGGTATTTATCAATTTTCTAATGGTGAACCACTCTTACTTTCCTTAGAGTCAATTTGACCTGATTATTGAGGATAATTCTTTTACTATGTTGCTAAAATCAACTTGTTAGTATTTTTTTGAAAATGTTTATATCTATAAGTATATTTGTTGAGATTTTTTTTATATCTGTAGCTACATTTGAGCTTACATCAATTATTTATAAGAGGAATTATATTTAGATATTACATATTTCTGCTGTGGAAGTTGGAAGTTGCTTTATCTACATTTGTTAGAAATACTTGTATTTCATTTTCTTTACTTGGCTTAGGTACCAGGGTAATACTAGCTTCATAAAATGAATTATGAATAATTCACTTCCTTTTTAATTTTGGGGGAGGGTCAAAGAAGAATTGGAGTCATTTCTTTAGGTATCTTATATTATTTCCCTGAGAAACCATGTGATCAAGGGCTTTCCTCTGTTTGAAATTATTGATTACTAATTTTCTTATCATGAGTCTCAGCTAGGCATTTTTAGAACTGATTTTGTGAAAAAAAACAAAAACCTAAAGGCAGAGACATAATACTTTGCAAAGTTGAATAAGACTCATTCATCAGCTTGAAATATTTGTAAAAATTCAAAGTAAAAGTTTTCATTTGTCATGTAGATTTATATCAGCTGCAAGTAATAGGACGTTTCACCTCATATTGATTTAAAATTTAGGAAAATAAATATTTTTGCATTGCAGAAAGTCCAGATAGTGGAAGAATATTAGCTTTTGTGTATTCAATATCTCTCTGTGTGGTTAGAAATAACACACTGTTTTGTGTGTCAGTTACATTCATAGGCATTATCAATATGCCTAATTATTGAGATAAGGAACACCTTTTAAAAATTTTAATATTCACAGGAAAATGAGAAGTCTTTCCTAAAGACTTATTTAGGAAATTAATTACTGGACAAAGGAATGATGTTTCTATCAGTTAGTTTCCTCTGGCATGCAAAATGAAGGTTGATAAAGCTTTCCTGAGATATGCGAACACTCGGGATGAATTTCTAGAAAATATCACCTACATGGAACAGAAAAAAAGGGGGAATTGTTACTAGGTAAGAGAGCCACTGCGAAACATATTTGGTGGGTTTGGAATGATTACACTTCAATCTTGATTTATGAACTGCAAGCAGAGCATGGTGCTTGGCTCTATAGACTGAGGGTGTGTGGTTTTGTTATGAAATGGAACTGGAAATGTTAGAATGAACATTTATTAAAACTGATTGAAATCCTTTAAACAGATTTTGGCAATAGTCTTCAAAAGAATTTATTCTAATATATGATTTAATTTGTTCATTATTGGTAAAAGTATGCAAATGAATTTCACAAGGTGGAAACTGATCCGCTTTTCCAAAGTTGGAGCTTATTTTAAAAATAAAAGTAAGATCTAATTTGATTATAAACATTTGGAAGTTAAAGAATAATTTTCAAAAGAGTCATTGCATTTAAAATCTTATTAAAATAAGCTACAGTTCTTTTTTTAAATCATTTTTTGGGGGCTCATACATAATTTTTCACAATACAATAAATAAACATACTGTGCCAAGCACCCTCACATGTCCACTGCTATTATCGTTCTCCAATCATCTGCCTTTTCCCTTGAGCCTCCAGTATCGGCCTTTCCATCCCTTCCCCTCTTCCCCTGCTCGCTCCTCCTGACCAACCCTAAATACTTCATACATTTTTATTGTTCTGTCATATCTTACACTGTCTGACCTCTCCCCCAACCCATTCCTTTGATGGTCATCCTTCAAATAGGAGCTTATGTGTGTATCTTGCAGTTGATTCTGTCTCTCTAGCACCCCACCCCCCTTCTCTCTACCTTTCCAGCATCTCCTGTCTAATCATTGGCCCGAAGGGGCTCATTCACCTTGGTTTCCCCATATCTCCAGCTCCCCTCTGTACTAGTGTGACTTCTCCAGTCCATCTGGATTTGTAAGGTAGAGTTGGGACCACGATGGTTGTGGAGAGGAAAGCTTCAGGAACTAGAGGAAACTTGTTTGCATCATCACTGCCCTCCTGCACCTTGACTGGTCTGTCTCCTCCCTGTGACTACCCTGTAAAGGGGTGACCAATTACCCACTAGTGGGCCTTAGGTCCCCACCCTGCTTTCCCCCTCATTCATAATGATGTGATTCTTGTTCTTTGATGCCCGATACCTGCTCCCTTTGGCCCCTGTTGATCACACATGCTGGTGTGTTTTTTCCATGTGGACTTTGCTGTTTCTGCGCTGCATGGCGACTCGATTATCTTCAAGTCTTTGAGACTCCAGACAGTCAAACATTTGGTAGCTGAGTACCATCGTTTCTTCTACTCTGCTTCTGTATCCATTTGTCTTCAGCAATACTGGGAGTCAATTGGTCCATTGATTTTGATTTTTGTTCTTTGATACCTGATTGTTTCATCACCTCATGATTGCATAGGCGAGTGAGCTTCTTTTATGGTGGGTTTTGTTGCTCCTGAGCTAGATGGCTGCTTGTTTATACTCAAGCCCAGATGCTATATCTTTTGATAGCTGGGCACCATCAGCTTTCTTCACCACTCTTGCTCATGCTCCCACATGTCCTCAGTGGGCACCTTGGGGATGTGTGCACACAGTGATATATGCTTCCCCTCCCCCCCCCCCGGCCCCGCCATTTGATGTCTATTACCTAGACCTTTCACCACTTTCACCACCCTGTGACCACCCTGGCTGTTGTGCTTCTTCTGTGTGGATGTGGTCTCTTCTCATGTAAATGGTCTATTGTTTATCTTCAGGTTTTCAAGACCCCAGATATATCCTTTGATGGCTGGGCACCATCCGCTTTCTTTACCAAATTTGTTTGTGCACGCATTTTTCTTCAGTGATCGTGTTGGGTCAGTGAGGCTCGAGGAATGCCAGATTCATAGAACAAAGTGTTCTTGCATTGAGGGAGCACCAGAGTGAGGGCCCAAGGTTCACTTGCTGCCATAATATTTGGCCTATAAATATGTTCTTAAATTTATTCCCACCTTATAATAGATAGTTGTATTTATGTTTGGACATACCTATGTTTAGACCTCTGTAAGTGCCCTTTGCCTTCTAGCTCTTTCCTCTATTTCCTTCCATCTCCCTCCTGTCCCACCATCATGTTCCACCTTCATTGGCGTTTCATTGTTTTCTCACAGATTCATTGTCCTTGTTTAATCCTGACCAGACCTCCCAAACCCTCCTTTCCATCGAATCCCAACCACTTGTTGCTCCCCCTCCACTGTCCATGTGCTTGTCCAAAACCCCTTCTTCTCCCTCTCTCGTGCCCCCAGGAATCATTTGCCCAGTTCTTTCTGTGGTGCATTCGGTCTCCAGAGGGATGTATTCCTCTGAGCATCATGTGTCAGCATGGAGCTTGGACCAGCTCTCTTCCTCTTCCTCCCGTCTTGTCTTTGTCCCTGTGGGAGTGGGATACTGGCCCCTCCCCCACCTGTTCTCTGCCACGCCCACTACTAGGAATGGAGTCCATCTGACTCTTGTTGCGTCTGGCTCTGTAGCTCTCTCTTTTCTTGCATCCTTCCATGTGTCTACGCTGTCCTCATGGTTGGGTGCTTC
>PVJH01027530.1:0-28533 GCA_004026705.1 Nesogale talazaci | reverse complement strand
CTCCAAAACACAGACTCACTGCCATTGGGCCAGTGCTGACCCACAGCGACCCTGTCCCAGACCTCTTCTCGGAACAGAGCCCTGTCGTGGTCCGCTGAAGTGCAGGCACGCTTTGTGCGCTGGATCCTTCCTACGTAAAGACTTCTGAGAGCCACAAATGCAGACTCCGTTTTAACCCAAGAGCATGGCCAGACCCAGTATTCTACACTCAGGTGCACAAAGTTCAAGGCCAATCACTCCTGTCGCCTGTCTCCACCCGCAGAGGTGAACACACTACCCTCGCCTCTGTGGAGCTGTAACTTTTTTAAGAATTGCAAATCCATGGGCCTCCTGGAGCACGTCATACCCTCGTGCTACTTTTGAGTCTTTGCCCATGCGGCCGCCACAGCTAGCGAAGTCCTTCCCACTTACTCGTCAGGTCTGCATGAGCACACTGACTCCAGGAAGCTGTCCCTGCCTCTCGGAGGCGAGGAGGGGGCTCCTGCCCCCTGAATTTCTGCCACGACAACACGTATTACGATTACGGGCTATTAGAACTGGCTCTTTGCTAGCTGCCAAAATAGTTGGTGGATCCCAGCACCCACTTTGATAATGCATGTCCACAGCCTCTCGTGGTGCCTGGCACCTGGTACACAGGCCATGCCTGTTTGTTGAGCGAATGACTGAATGCAGAGTCTCCTGCCCGAACTTCCACAGGGAAAAAAAAATATCATACTGCGTGATGGAGCAGTTCTTCGGCTGAGGCCGGCAGCCTAGATAACAAAGACCAAGCTGGCCTTCTCTTTGCCCCATCACTGAGAACTAAAAAGGGGTGGTGCTTAGAATAGTCCTAGCTATCATGAGACAGCATCCTAAATGACCAAAACGCTCCTGGACTCTAAGATCAGCAGAGTCCATTCAGAAATAAGGAAACATCCCTGCACCCTCTCATTGCCGATTTCTCTCTCTCTCTCTCTCTCTCTCTCCTCACCCCCCCACCCCCACCCCACTGCAGTCAAGGCTTTGGCACAAGAAGGAAAGAAACAGATCAGACTCAAGGGTGCGGACCTGGCAGCGGGCACAGAAGCATCTCCCATCCTGCACCAAAGCGCACAGGAAGGATCCAGAGAGACAGTGACTCAGGCCCAGCATCAGCTCCAGCTAGAGCAGGACTGAGAATGGGAAAGAGCAACGATTTTACAAAGGCAGGATTGTTCAATATTGGGTGGTTTGTTTTTTTTTTTTTTTAATGGTGTTTTTAAAATACAGACGCCAACCCAGAGAACCTGGCCCTGCCGAACCCAGTGCTTACACAAGCGTTGCAGAGCCCAACCCGGCTTCTTCCTCCTCCCCAACGCACCCACCTGCAACACTCACCGCGACAGGCATTTCCTAGACCCAGCTCAGGGCTCCTGGCTTGCAAAAGGCTTCTTCTTAAGGGGCCTGCATGCCGTCTCTCCTCCTCCTCAGCTAATCAAGGGTTTCTCCCCATAATGCAGTGAGAGGCCACCCCTTCCCCCATCCTTCTCCACCTACAGCAGGTTGGCCCCATCCAATTAGTCTGAATAGCCTCATGCCAAGGAAATAGCTGCTTTTATTAAAAATAAAAGCTCACTAAGCGGGCAGTGGGCTGTGAAAAGTATGAGCTGGCATAATTATGAAGGTCGAGGTTAAGGTTATCAAAAGCAACACGCAAAGATTTCCCTAAAGCCTGGGGGGGGGGCTAAAGATACATAGCTGCCTATTTCTAGTTTTACAGCCCCGTACCCAGGAGGGAATTCACACAGCATATCTAAAGAACATCCTCTCTCACAGAGGAAAAGCCAAACCAGAGGGGCCCTGTCTTAGCTTTCTTTAACGCTAAAAACACAGAGGCAGAGGGGCCTAGGAGACTGAGTTCAGGATAAGCACACTGTGTCTGTTGGCCTGTTCTGGGGGCCGAGTTACAGCAAGCCGAGTCAAATCCATTCTCCTTCCTTGAAAAATCCTCTTGCTCCCAATGCGTGTTTCGGCGAGTGGGGAAGTTGGTTGGGAGACAGCGAGAGAAACCCTTCTCTCGTCTTAAAGGTGCCCCGTCCCCACCCTTCGCATCAATATTTCAAGTTTCGGGAAGATGACGAGCCCACTCCCCCGCATTTGAAGTCAAGCAGTGTCCATTCCCATAGGCGTTTTCTCCTCTGATCCTCCTCAGCCGGCGGTTGAAGGGGCTTGTTTTATTTTCAATTAAGAGGTCAAGGAGGTAAACAATTTCCGGCAACCTTCCCCCGCCCCCATCGCCGTAAGCCCCGTCACTTTCAAATCTCAGTTTTAAATCTCTCTCAAGGACAATGAATCACCCGGGCAAAAGGAAGGGGGGGGGGGGCGGGAAGGGGGGGGTCAACTGGTCAAAGCCCATTCATACACTTAACAACGCGCCCGGCGTCCTGCCGCAGCGGCACCCGATTTTCAACCGGGGAGCATCGCCCAAGGAGGCTCCCACCCGTACCTTCGGCCAACACCTCGTCCACGGTGACCTGCTGTCGCCCGATGCCAAAGACCCTTCCGATGTAGCCGCTGCCCAGGCCCGAGGTGCTGCCCCCTCCTCCGCTGGAGCCCGAGCCCAGGCTCGAGCTGCCCTGCTCCCGCCGGGAGTCGAAAAACTTCTTCATCTCGCGCAACGCCAGCCGCAGAGCAAAATGCCGAAGGTTTCCAGCTGCCTGTTGTTGCCGTTGCTGCTGTTTGCAGCAGAGCGAAAGATCCCAGGATTTCTTCTCAGATTTCAGCTCGGAGAGGAGCCACCCGAATCCGGCCGCGGGGGTGGGGGCTGAGAAAGGACGCCTCTAAGCATATGCGTGTCAATCGCGCGGCGGGGTCCCCTCCTCCTCGGGAGGGCGATCCGTGTAAGTTTAAACCTGTGATGACAGAGGAAGAAAGAGGATGAATCAGTAACACTTACAAATTCCACTGCTCCGTCCTCGGGGGGAGGGGGAGAGGGCAAAAGCCATCATCTCGGGTAATGGCTTCAAGCATTTTTTTTTTTTTCCCATCTTCGCAAGGAAAACCTCGCCCCCGGGGCCGAAGAAAGGGGAGGCGGGGGGCCGCCTTGGGCAGCACCAACCCAGCCGGGCACTGCCTCCCCCTACCCCGTCCTCCCCGCCGCCCCGCGCGGCAGCATCCCGGCGGCACCCACTTGAGACGCCTCGGCGGCCGGCGGCCAGCTACCAGCCCCGCAACATGGTCACAGCCGCCGGGCCGACCGGCGACGCGGAGAGGAGGCGGCGCTGCAGCCAGAGCCCGGGCAGCTTCGGCGCCCGCCCGCCAGCTGATCCCGGGAGCGCTCGGCGGAGACTGACCCTCCGCCCCTCCCCCGCGCGCGCTCCCGCCCAGCTCCATCCACCCAACCAGGAAGTGAATCGTGCCGGAAGTGGCCCTGGGGGCGGTACTGCGAAGGACTGGGCCCTCCGCTGCGGCGGTCGCTCTGTCGCGACAGACGAGAAACAAGAGAGCTGAGAGGAGGAGAGGGGGGGGCGGGGAGAGAGCAGTCTCGCTGGGGACCGAGTTTTGGAAGACAGGGTGGTGAGCTGCCAACTTGCAGGGCATCCTGGGAAAGGTAGTTCGGCGCAGCCTAGCGGCTGGACTACAACTCCCAGAATGCTCCTAGAGGAAACGATGGAGGCGGCCCCGGGGACCTCTGCTGCCTCGAAGGTGGCAAGTTGGGTGATGCATATATGAGAATAAGGTTATTTAAACACATGCAGTAAACACACTCCCCGGTCCTAGGGTTTCCCTCCTGCCGCCTGTTCCACCCTTCTGGAGCCATCTTATTGCGGCTTGACCTCGGCACAAGGGATTCTGGGATTTGTGGTTTCCAAACCAATCGAGGCTGACACCTGAAGGACGCGACTTGACCGCTCAGCCTCTTATCACGTCCTGGGGGGCTTTTCGTCTTCACTTGGAGAGAAGGCCACCAGAAACGTTTGGTTGTAGTTGATTCGGGCCAAAGGGAAACTCGAACCTTAAAATAAAACCCATGTCCTTCCACTCTCGACATCAGAAGCTGCTTTTCCCCCATTTGTTGGGGTCCACTCCGAGCTAGGTGTAGTTAGAACGCTGAGGTAGACCGTCTCTTCTAGGAACGGCGGGGGCTGTCATCGTGAACGTGCTAAAGGCGAGCGGGGGCGGGGGGCAGGAGACCCGGCCCGTCGAACTCTGACCCCAAACTTCGAGGCTCTCGACACTTCATTCGCCACCTCTGCTGACCCTGTGGTTGCTCCTGACCTTCACGAGTCCCTCCGCCTACACGAGAACCTTAGGCTAACCCCTTCGTTTTATTCTCCTTCACTGCAGGATTCCCCTTGCCGCTTATTTTATCCTGATCTCGCCTCAATAGCTAGGATGCGGGTGGACCAGGTGACGTGCACATGCTTTTTGGTCCTCCTTTCCATCCTTAGATCTCCTGATAAATGAAGCCGGGAAAGGGGGGGTGGGAGCCGAGGGGGAACCACTGCCTTGCAGCTGATGCACGTTCAGAGACCCGGTAGATATACCCTATAGCTGCCCACCTCCCCATTTAAGGTTTCAGAGCTCATAAATCTTTACAGGGGCAGATAGCCTCGTCTTTCTCCCAGCGACTGCTTTACCCACTGCGCCACCAGGTCTCCCAGAAGCAGTGCCATAGCCTCCTCCCCCCTTTTTTATAAGTGTTGTTTTTCTAACCACTGAATATAGAATATTTCCACCACCCCCACCCCCACCCCCACCCCCCCCCTCCCTTCTTCCCATTCCCTAATTCTGTGACAACCTCCTGCCTTTTAATTCCACCTCTAATTTGAGAGAGTTGAAGAATCCGGGGTGGGGGTGAAAAGGTTCTTGCTTTTACTAATCTGAATTTGAACTGAGCTCTGACCAGGGTAATAGAGCAGTAGTGGCGACGTCTTATTCTCCACCTTCCTTTTCTTTTTAATTAAGTTTCAAGTAGTGCCACAGCCATCACTCTCCCTGTGTAGAGACGGCGCCTTTTCTTCCGGAGGAAATCAGTGCTGTCGCCTCTCCCATCACAAACAACCAGTGAGAATGCATGCGGCACCTATGAAAACATTCGTGCAGCGCAAACCCACTGAGGAATGTCCTTTCCTTAAAAGGTTAGGTAGTGCTGAAGGAAGTTTGGGATAGATTAAAATAAACCTCATTTGGAAAGCTCATTTGGAATCTGATTCATTGTTGCCTGTTTTTTCTCAGCACCCTTTGATCGTGACTGACTCTTCGAAAGACCCTGTCCTAGAACTGGTTGCTATTTCCATTTTCACTCGTCTACACGTGTCAGTGTCCAGACGAAGCCAGGTCTCCCTTCAAAATGAAATTGTTGTGGTCAGTAGGATTGGTTTAGATAGCTTATTGAACCTGAGTGCCTTTATCATAAGCTGAGGGAGGTGCAGAAAGGAAAAAGAAGAAAAATTTGAAGATTAACTCTTTGCCTTCATTCTCTGATTGTTAACAACTATAATGGCCAACCCTTCAGGGGGGGTTTTAAACATTTTTATTGGCATGTAATTTACATATCATATAATTCAATAGCTCAACCACTAATCTTATCAAAGAGAATTGTAAAATCATTACTATATCCACTTTATAGCACTCGGGTGGTTAAATCGCTTTAAAATGAACCGTGCAATCACACTCAATACGACTACTGCCTCCCCCTTCCTACCTTTACAGACTTCAGTTTTTTGTCCGTGCTTTACATCTATTAAGTTTTTTAAATCCCCTACACAACTTTTGAAATAAAATACTATTATTATATGTATTGTATAGATGAGAGAGTTGAAGCATAGAAGTAAATCATTTGCCCAACAGCACACAGATAGTAAACAGCACAGCCAAGATTCAAACCCAGGTTTTTTTTTCAAACCCAAATATTTTGATTTCAGAACCCAATGCTCAGCTACCTTTTTGTCTACAACCCCACATCTAAGATTTTCCTCTCCTGTTCTTACCCTCTACTTCCTCCTGTTTACCAACCATTCTACCCAGCCTTCTATGGTTTCCAATGTGTTGTTCAAGTCTACATTTTAGTTTCCTTTCTGAATGCTGGTATGTTAGCTAGCTTCTTTTTACTTCTGTTTACTTTACAGGCACCTCCTGCTTTTTAATCTCAACTCTGTGTGCTACTATCTCTTTTCAGTGTCCATTTTCCTGGCAATCATTTCTGCTTTTTTTTTTCCAGAAATCGCCCTCTGCAAATCTTGCTGAAGAGAATAACCTTTTTCTACATCTTGAGCGCTGTTTTTCTTTTATGTGCTGTGAAATATTTTCATAAGCATGGGTAGGGATTTTCTTTTTCCCTGTTTACTCATCCTTACAATGAGCAATACTGTTTTGCATCTTCATTTCTTTATGAGTCACTTAAAGAATGTCAATGGACTGTTGGGGAAGGTAATGAACTTCTAACCAGAGACCGTGGTGGCACTAGAATTGATATCATCCAGTAAGGTAACTCACGGTGTCACACGCCACCACACATATGAACCATACCAAACCACCTTGAATCCTTAATAATGTTTATTATAAACTTTAGTCATGGAATAATATGCAATGAATACAGTGGTGCATCGCTGAAATGTAAAATTTATACAAAAACAGCAAAGCTTTTGCAAAATCTATCTTGAATTATGAGATTATCAGTTACATTAATAACTGAGCAGAGCTGAGCCCCAGTGGCATAGTGGTTGTGCGCCGGACTGCGGCCCACTGGGTTGGAGGTTCAATTCCAGCTCACAGGAGCAAAGGCTGGGCCTCCTACTCCCACCACCAGAGGGCAGTGATGCCTAAAAAACTTAAAAAATATAACTGAGCAGAAGCAATTCTTTTCTCTTTAAAGTACATTTTCATTTTCAAAAAATATTAATCGAGGTCCCCAACACTGTAGATAAAATACCACTTTAAAAAGCCGCCAGCAACAACAAAAACAACAGTGTGCAAAGTCCCATGATTTGAAGCATCATTGGAATTGAGTCATATGGCAGGTATGCCTGAAGCTGTTCTCACTGCCAGGGAGTCCATTCTGACTGGTAAGGAGCCTAGGAGAGAGAGCAACTGTCCCGTGGGTTTCTGAGTTTAAATGAGAGTAGAAAGCCCCATCATTGTTCCACAGAGCACCTGGTGAGTTCAAACAGGTGACCTCGTGGTTAGTAGCCCAACCTGGAACCCACTATTGCCATCATGACTCCTGAGGTATGTAGAAGATTCAAAAATGCAAAGTAGCATAGAGTTTTTGCCTTGTGGTCTATTAACTCATGCAAACTGGGCTTCCAAAAAATATTTTTATGGTTATAACTAACTACAAATTTACTTTAATTAAAAATAAGACATTCCTACTGAAACATTGCACTACAGTTTTACAGGCCATGATTTGGGTGTCCCTACCCTCCGACCGTGTCAGCTCAGGAAGTCCCAACTACCTTCAATACCCTAGTAAGATTACTGACTCAGTGCCTGATAAACTAAGACCGAACCTTTTCATTTGGAAAATCCTCTGTATTTGACTGAAAAGGGGGTATATGGAAGAATGGCACGAAGATGTAATTGCTGCATGTGACATAAAAATGTAAATTGAACAGTCCAGGACCAAACCGAAATTAAATCCATTGCCTTCAGGTTGATTCCGACTCATAGTGATCCCAGGGACCATCTAAGACCGAGCCGGGGCTCTCAAACGGTAGCTCTGAAGGGGAGAAGACAACCTCATATTTCCCCTTTACAGCAGCTGGTGGGCTTGAAACACTGACCTTCCAACCAGCAGCCTAACACTTAAAGCACAGCGCCACAGGGATCCTTCATTCAGGGAGGTTGTGGTTGTGTGCCATTGAGCTGGTTCCCACCCATAGCAACCTTACGCACAACACAACAGAGCGAAACCCTGCCCGGTCCTGTGCTATCCTCACCACCGTTCTATACTTGAGTCCATTGTGGCACCCGCTGTACCAACCCATCTTTACCAGGCGCGAGGTCCTTCCCCAGGTACTGAGTCTTCCCGCTAACATGCCCAAAGGGCATGAGATGAAGTCGTGCCAAGTTAATCTGTAAGGAGCCTTCTGGCTAACTTTCTTTCTTTTTCTTTTTCTTTTTTTTTTTAGATGTCCTTGTATTTATTGTGAAGAAAATAGACACAAAAGTGTCCTTTATTCAAATGTACAAGTCAGTGATATTGATTACATTCTTGATCTTTAAAAGAAGTTGGTTTTTGATTTTCATATATGGGCTTTATTGTGGTGAGGATTTTCCCTCTATTCCTAGCTTCTTTTTTTTCCCCACTGATTTTATTGGGGGTTCTTACAGCTCCTATAACATTCCATACATTTTTTGGTATCAAGCATATTTGTATACATGCTGCCATCTTCATTTCCAAATATTTTCTACTTGAGCCTTTGGTATAAGCTCCTCTTTCCCCTCCTTTCTTTCAAAAACAATTTTTTTTAATCCTAACCCTAACGTTAATATGTTCTTGATCTAATGCAAGCTCTATTGCTAACACTTTCAAAATAACTCCACCATAGTTACATAAAACCAGTTAGTTTTTCTAAACATTTACTTTCTATTTGAGCCCTTGGTATAAGCTCTTCTTTTACCCTCCCTTCCCCCTCATGACTCCTGATAAATTATAGATTATTATTTTCATATCTTGCACTGACTGCTGTCTCCCTTCACCCACAGTTTCTTCCCCCCATCTCTCCCCACTTTCTCCCCTCCTTTCCCCACCTTTCCACTACCCTCCTGGTATCGCTACTCCCGTTCCTGTTCCTGAGGGGTTTATCTGACCTGAATTCCATGTGTTGTGAGCTCCTATCTGTACCTGTGTAGATGCTCCAGCCTAGCCACAGTGAAAGACCGGATTGGGGTCGTGATTGTGGGGGCTGAGGAAGCCTCAAGGAACCAGAGAAATGCTGTGTGTTTTATTGGCTCTATATTTCATCCTGGTTGACTCATGATTTCCTGGTGACCCTTCTGTTAGGGGGTGTCCCATTCACTACAGATGGGTTTGGGAGTCTCTGCTCCAAGCACCCTCATTCGCAACAATATGTCCTTCTGTTTGTTTTGGGTCTTCTGATGCCTGTAACCTGATCCCATCAGTAACGCATGATCACAAAGGCTGGGGTGCCTCTTCTGTGTGGGTGCGTTACTTCTCTGATAGATGGTCCCTTGTTTTAACTTCAAGTCTTTAAGACCCCAGACTCTGTATCCTCTAATAGCTGGGCATCATCCGCTGTCTTCTCCACATTTGCTTGTGCGTGATCATACTGGCATCAAAGTTAGAACAAAGTGTTCTTGCATTGAGAGAGGGCTTGAGCAGAGGTCCAAAGACCATGTACATCCTCAATGAATTGCCATATAATTGCCATATGTATGTACGCCAATACCTCTATTTTTATGAATTAATATCTTTACATAAGTGCACACCATATGCACTTAGACATATATTTATACCTCTATCCAAAACTTTGCTTTCTATATCTTTCCTTTGTTTCCTCTTACCTCCAACCTTCCCCACCACCATGCCTGCCCGTCTTCTGCCTCTTAGCAATTCTCTCAGCTCAATTGCTCTTGCTCCAACACTACCAGGATCTCTATATCCTCCTCATTGTTGATTTTAATTCCCTAGTTGTTCCCCTGTCTATGGCAATGCTCCCTTTCCCCAACCCCTCCTCCCTCTAAATCTCTCCAGAACCTTCAGTCCCATTGTTTTCTCCTCAGGCCCGCTTCCCATGCCCATCTCTTTTTTTAAAACTTTTTTTTTGGGGGGGGGCAATCACTGCCCTCTGGTGGGAGTAGGAGGCCCAGCCTTGCTCCTGGAGAGCTGCTGCTGGATTTGAACCGCCAACCCAGTGGGCCGCAGTCCCGCCCACAACCACTATGCCACTGGGACTCAGTCTTCCATGCCCATCTTATAAAGGTAGGAAAGCCAATAATAATGTAAGCAATATAAAAAGAAAACAAAAAAATGAATCAAAAGAGAAATATATATAATAACTAGCAAAATAAAAGAATGAAAAAGCATAGACAATTCCAGGTCTGTCCACTGTCCTTTATGACTATCTCCCCACTGGTCTTGAGGTGTTTCAGGGACTGCCCCCTTCTAGCCTGAAGTGTATTTTGGTGGCTCCTCAGGGGCATTGTGGCTTGGATTTGCTCCCATTGTTGGTCTGTTATGTTCCTTTCTTGGTTAACTCTGCTGTGGGGGGTTCAGACTGGACTCACTCCCTGCCATGTGTCCCCAGCATTATCCACAAATTCCATATTGAAAGGGAAAGAGCCCAGAATTAGCAGAGAACGCCTTAAGAAGAAGGACAAAGTCGGAGGGCTCAGCTTACCTGGCACCGCCAGAGTCGTTAAAACAGTGTGATACTGGAATAATGACAGATACTCAGACCAGTGGGAAAGAACAGAAAACCCAGAGACGGAACCATCAGGATACAGATAACTGATCTTTGACAAGGGTTAACAGAGCATCAAGCGAGAGGCGGGTGCCTTTAACAAGTGGTGATGGAAACGATGGACATCCACCTGTAGAAAAATGAAACAAGAGCCTTACCTTACTAGAGCAAACTCCAGGTTTGTTTTCCCTAGAAGTAAAGCCCCAAACTATCAGGACCATGGGTGAAGGAGTTGGGACAAACCTAAGAATCTTGGTCCAGGGAATACATAGACTACTGTAATAGGGAAGGGAATACACACAGGTGAACCTGAAATCAACAAGTGGGATATATGAAGGATAAAACACCTGTGTGTGTGTGTGTGCCAAAAGACTTCACCAAGAGAGTAAAAAGACTAGGAGATGATTTTTAGCAATGACACCAGAGACCATGAGCTTATTACTAAAATCTACAATTACCCTCTTAGCCTGTAAAAAGAAGAAAACAACCCCCCAAGGAAGTGGGCGAAAGACCTAAACAGAAGTTTTACTAGGGAGAAGACCCAGTGGCTCATAAACATAAGAGAAAGTGCTCCAGATCATTAGCCATCAGAGAAATGCAAATTGAAAAACAAACATGACATTCCATCTACCACCCTTGACCAAAGCCCAAACCAGAGAGCAACAAATAGAGGGGATGTGGCCAGAGAGGAATTCTCCTCCATTTCTGGTGGTCGTGTAGACACATACAGCCTCTGTGGAAGGTGATCTGGTGATATTTAAAGCAAAGGAAAATGGAGCTACTTTATGACCCAGTTGTCCCTCTACTGGGCATATACCCAGAAAAGGTAAGAAGTAGAACACAGCCAGTCATCTGTGGCACAATTCACAATTGCAAAGAATTGGAAAGTAATCTAAATTCCCATCTGTTGATGAGTGGATTAGAAAACTTGAGCACATACCCACAATGGAGTCCTATGCATCACTTAAAAGCATTGGTGATCATATGAAGCAAATCACCCCTTCGGAAGAGTTGGAGGAAATTAAGCTAAGCAAAGTTAGGCAATCACAGAAGGACATGAGTCCACTGAGGTAAGTATAAGCAGCACAGTAAATATAGAAGAAAAGCCACTTATCTCACACTATACGAGTTGAGGTACAGGCAGTCAGGTTGGGGACAGGCCAAACCCAAGGAGGTACACGTCATTCCAAAACAAAGAGGGGAAGGGGAAGGAGGAGGATGAAAGGGGGGGCTGGAAGGGGGAGATAATGGCACTGGGGAAACAGGGTACTAACCCACCCAGGGGGAGAGGATTGATTATGTGTCCACAGAATTGGGAGTGTGACTGCAGACCCCACCATCACATACCAAATCTTGAGGACAAATCCTGGAGTAACTCATGAACAGCTTGGGTTATAGGGCCAGCCCCAATCAGAACCCAACTGACTCCCTCCGTAGAAGTATGTGCTACAGAGGACAACACTAGACCTACAGGTTGGGGAGAGACACTGACCTGCCATGCCCACACAGAAGCAAACCAAGAAGGAAAAAGAGAGAGTGAGGGACTAGACCCCATATTGGCACACCAAGTCCTAGGGACAACGTCGCTGCACGGAGCTGCGAAGGCACAGAGAGAACTGTGGGGCCAGCAACAGCTTAAGACATGATGTCCCCTCTCTGGAGCATGTCACAATAGTGGAGCATGTATTTGTACTTCACTTCCTTTTAAACAAATTCTCAGTTTCCATTAAGCAGGAATTCCTCATCCCCCACCCTCCACCCACTAATCCCCGTGGATTTGCTTTCATTTTTTCCAGCTTCAACTTGAACTTGCTCATAAGCAATTGCCGATCTGTTCCACAGTTGCCCCCTGCTTCAGTCTTGAGTGGTGATATTGATGTTACAGATATTTCCACAGATGTAGTCAATTTGATTCATGTACATTCCATCTGGTGAAGCCCGTGTATATAGTCATAAATTATCCAGTTGAAAAAACTATCCGATGAATAAGGTATTGATTTTAATGAATGCTACCATGTGATAGCTAGTGTTGTTACCGTCAACAAGGCCATAGTTTTTAATGACGAATCCATCTTTATGTTTCCAGACACTCACATTCTAATTGCCAGTAGTATCGTTTGATCAGTTTCAAACTATAGCAGTTCATAAAACAGCTTGTAAAATGAAATGTAGAAATTATCAAACAATACCATTAATCTTACATGCTTGCAAAATTCTGCTGAAGATCATTTTTTAAATAGTTGCAGCTGTACATTGAGAGGAACTGCCAGACGTTCAAGCTGGTTTTCGAAGAGGCTATGGACCTAGGGATATCATTGCTAATGTCGAACGGATCTTTGCCAAAAACAGAGAACAGCATAAAGTGTTTTAGCAGCTGTGTGAAACGTTCAGCTATATGGATCATAACAAATATGGACAACATTGCAAATAATGGGAATTTCAGAAAACCTAATTGCAAAAGCTGCACATGTGGAATCTGGATATGAATCAAGAGACAATTGCCCAAATGGAGCAAGGGGATATCGTGGGGTTCACAGTTAAAAAGGGCATCTAACAGTGTTGTACTCTCTCACCTGGCTTAATCAATCTGCATGCTGAACGACATCAACTAAGCTGTCAGACAATATGAAGAAGAAGGCAGCATCAGTTTTGGTGGAAGACTCATAAACAGCAGGATAGATGAATCACAGAAAAGTGAACTATTGAACTATTTCCTGATGAGGATTAAAGACTACAGCTACAGTATAGATTGCATCTAGATGTAAAGAAAAAGAAAATCGAACTGAGCCCCGGTGGCATAAGTGGTTGAGTGTGGGACTGCGGCCCGCAGGTTTGGCAGTTCAAATCCAGCAGTGACTCTCAGGAGCAGCACTGGGAAGCGCCCACAACCACCAGAGGCAGTGATGCCCACCTTCCCCTAAAAAAAAGAAAAAAAAAAGAAAAAGAAAATCCTTGTCCTTATAACTGGACTGATAAACAACAGTATGGTAAATGGAGATATGTTAGTCCAGGTAGACTAGAGAAACAAATCCATAAACATGCATATGTATATAAGGGAGAGGTCTATGTATAAGAGGAATGAAACATTGAGAAAGCATCACAACCCAGTCCAGTCCAAGGTCATTAGTCCGATATTAGCCCATATGTCTAATACCAATCCACTAGTCCTCTTCAGACTCACGAAGCACATGCAATGATGCCAGGAAATCACAGGCCAGTGGGTTAGGGTGGGGTGGGGGTGTAGAGGGAGTATATTCCCTTCTTATTCTCCTGCCATTCCCTAGCTTGTTGCGCATTCTTTCCAAAAATCGGGAATTATTTAAAATGCCGTGGGACACGGGAAAATTTGTTAAAAAATCGGGGCTGTCCCAAAAGTGGGACGTCTGGTCACTTTAGTATATACCCAAAATAAGTGAAAAACAGATGCATATATACATATGTTCATAGCATCACTATTCACAATAATAGAAAAAAGGCAGAAATGACACAAATGTCCATCAACAAATGAATGAACCAAGTGGGGTATGTACATAGTTTCTGTCATAAAAAGGAATGAATACTGTTACATGCAACAATATGTACGAACCTTGCAAATGTTATGCTAATGATAGAAGCCAGACACAAAATGCCACATAGTATCGATTCTACTAATGTGAAATATCCAGAATAAGGAAATTCCTAGAGACAAGAAGCAAACTGATGGTTGCGAGGGCTCAAGAAGAAGAAGGAATAATTGTTGAAACGAGCAGTCTTCTAGAGCGATGACAATGTGTGGCACGAGATGGCAGGGTGGTTCACATGGGTGATGATGGCACTAAATGCTACTAAATCGCTCTTTTCAGAATAGCTAATTTTATGTTACCTACATTTCATTTCGATTGAGAAAATCATTATGTTTCATTCAAACAGAACATTTTTATGTGCCAAATTTGAAATGTGTAAAGGAATGCAGAGCTTTTCAAAATCAATTTTGGGGTTATATAGGCAAGAAAGTTTAAAGACCACTATAATGATTCACAAGTAAGACATGATTTTTCTCAGATGCTTCCAACACAGGTACTGGTGTAAGACTGAAGATTTCTGCTATTATCTAATCTCGTCCCTCTTATTACACCGAACCCATAAGAAAAAAAGCAAAACAAAATGCATATTTAAAAAATATTTGCACTGACATACTAAACGCTGGCATTTATAATGAATTCCGATCAATGCTGCAGTTACTAGTTCAAGCTAAGCACTGGTCTGATCCATTTTCAGACTTCTCATTAAGACATGGCAGAGGACCAGGGGACCTGGCATAGGGGAAGGAGATGCATTGGGGAAACCCTCTGCTAAACCAAGAGGGCAAGACGCAATGTCAACCTTAAGTCAGTCTCCAGGGATGAGCCAAGAAATGGTGAGCAGGGCTGAGCCCCGGTGGCGTTGTGGTTGTGTGCAGGACTGCGGTCCACAGGGTTAGTGGTTCAAATCCAGCAGTAGCTCTCCAGGAGCAAGGCTGGGCCTCCTACTCCCACCACGGGGCAGTGATGCCCACCAAAAAAAATGGTGAGCAAATGGACTATATAGTGTGTAAGACTTACAAGCATGTAAGAACCCAGAGCAGAGAATTTGGAATGTCGGATAATCAATAAGTGAGCAGTAGGTGTATATTATTTTTGTCACACTTTGGGTGAGGGGAAAAATCATCAACAAAGCATCGAAAATCCAGGTTTGCTTCTCACATTCACTTTGGCTTTGATATTGTGTTCCCTGGTAGTCTAGGAATCTCCAAGCTGAGAAGTTAACATGAAAATACATTCTGGGTCTGTGGAAAACCCTGAGGTATTCATAGAAACAAGATGTAAAACCCTTCTGAAAGGGTGATCCCTCTACCAAGGTCTTTGTGGGGTTCTCCTGAAATGAAACAAATCCAGTTCAAAAATGTTTAAAGGTAGAGTTTAAGCCACAAGAAAGTAATGTGGTAGATACATACAATGTCATTCTCCTGAGGCAGCAGGAGAAACGAAGGCTCCATCCATACTACAATATGGCTAGAGTTGGGCTGAGCCCCGGTGGTGTAGTGGTTGCGTGTGGGACTGTGGCCCACTGGGTTGATGGTTCAAATCCAGCAGTAGCTCTCCAGGAGCAAGGCTGGGCCTCCCACTAGAAGGCAGTGATGCCCCCCGCCCAAAAAAAAATATGGCAGAGTTTGCAGCTATCTTGCTGGCTCAGCGAAATAAGCCAATCACAAAAGGACAGATACTATCTGACCTCACTCATTACAAAGGATGTTGGTGACCCAGTGGCCCAGGTACTGGGTGACTAATCACAAGGTCAATGGTTCAAACCTACTAGCTGCTCCAAAAAAGAAATAAGGGGTAGTCTGCTCCCCAAAAGATTTACAGTCTCCTAAGTCTTAAGAAGCCACTCAACTCTGTTTTATAAGGTCACTATGAATCTAAATCAACTCAATGACATGGGATATCTAAAAAAAGACAAATGTATAGGTACCAAAAATGTATTAGAAGTTATGAGGGGCAGGAGGGAGAAGGAAAAAGAAAATGCTTATGGAATGCAGTGTAAGGTTTGCTATTCATGTTGATTAAGGGTAGAGTTTCACAGCCAGTTATTAAAGTTGGGGGTCAATAAATTGTATACACTTGAAAAAAACAAATCAGGATAAGTTCTATAATAGATATGTTTACAACAATAACAACAAAAGTAGCTGCTTGGGTTTGCGTGTGTATATCCAAACACTTGGAATTTGGTTCCTTGGTTTGGAGATTTAAGGTCATGGTTTCAGAGGGTAGCACAGATAATGACCTCGTTGAGGAACAGACAATAGGAGAGTAGGTGAAGGGAGACATCAGGCAGTATACAACATGACAAAATAATAATAATTTATAAATTAGCAAGGGTTCATGAGGGAGGAGGGGGCAGGAACAGAAGGGGGAAATGAGGTGCTAATACCCAGAGCTTAAGTAGAAAGCAAATATTTTGAGAATGATGAGGGTAACAAATGTACAAATGTGCTTGGTACACACTGGATATATGTATGGATTGTGATAAGAGTTGAATGATGTCCCAATAAAATGAATTTTTTCCAATGATTCTATTGGGGGGCTCTTACCGCTCTTATAACATTCAATGCATCATTTGTATCAAGCACATTTGTACACATGTTGCCATATTCATTTCCAAATATCTCCTGCCTGAGTCCTTGGTAGAAAGCTCCAATTTTCCCCTTCTTTTTTTAAATAAATCATTTTATTGGGGGTAAAATGATTTAAAAAAAAAAAAGATTATTAGCTCAGAACGTGTTCAGTGTTTCTTTTATGCTTCCTCATTTGTTGCATAGTGCCAGGGGTCTTAAAGATTTGTAAGTAGTCAAGGCACAGCAATTCACCCCTATCGGCTTGGAGCAACAGAGGAAGGGAGGATGTGAGGAATAGTAGGAGAATAAGGTCTGTGTGGCAGCAAGTTGCCCTACAAGGGATTGTCTCCTTTTCCATGAAACCAGGAGAATGGGGTGATGCCCAGGCTACGCTTACTAAACATTTGGATCAACAATTCTACAGAAGAGTTCCGACCAGAGGGGGAAGATGCAGGATAGAGTTTCAAATATTTATGGATGGTAGATTTTCTGAAGGCATCGCCCTGAGATAACCTTTAAACTTTAAGATACTCCTGAAGTCTCCTTAAAGTTCAAACAAATGACGATAGACCCCAGGAGGTGCATGGCCTTGCTATCATGCAGAGCACGATGGAAAGCGGGTGCTGCAGATGCATTTAGGTTTAAATCTTATCACCTTATCCTCTGATCTTCCTTTTGACCCATTTCAAACGTGTGCTAGCTTTTAATGTTTCCTGCTTTCTTTTCTGTTTTTTTTAAAGTTTTACTATGCTATAATTCAATCGTTCAATCGTATTAAGAAGAATTGTTCCATTATCACCACAATATAGTTTAGAACTTTTTCTTCCTTCTTGTATTCATTTTTATTAGCTCTCCATTCCTCCCCGGACCCCCACCTCCTCTGCCACACCTCCCAGGAACCATTAATCCCATTACAATCTTTATAGATTTACCTCTCCTGCATTTCATACACAGAACAGCAACTTAAAAAACAAAACCAAAAATACTCAAAACAGAAAAACATCAATATCAGTTAGAAAATGTTTTTTAAAAAAACACACTAAGGGGCTGAGCCCCGGTGGCGTAAGTGGTTGAGTGCGGGACTGTGGCCCACAGGCTTGGTGGTTCAAATCCAGCAGCAGCTCTCCGGGAGCAAGGCTGGGTAGCTCTAACGACCACTTGAGGGCAGTGATTACCACCCCCCAAGCAATGGGTCAAATGAGAGGTAAAGTGATGTGGTGCTAAATTACAACCCAACTGCATCTTTAATAGTCCACAACTCCAATCTATTCCTCATGAGAGCAAAAGTGCTCACATCCCTCGTCAATGGTCAGAGAGGATTCAGTGGAGACTGAATCCTCTTAGATTTCCCTTTCACTGTTTTTAAACTGAAACAGCTTTAGAACGGGCCCAAAGGGGGCACAAATGGTAAGACGGACCTTGTCACCACCTACGTCTGACACAACCAACTTTATAATGCTGTCTGTCTATTATTTCCCTTGACTAGAGGGAGAGGAGATGAGCCAGCGGCTTAATCGAGGTGTGGACTCTGTAAATAGATTTTGTCTTCCACTATTACCCATAGCCTCTGTAAACCGTGTGCTCACAACATAAACTCTGATACCATCCCTTCCTGTATCTTTGGATTATATTATTTACAATCTTCGGATCACACTGGCTTCTATGTTTCTTCTAGGTGGACTTAGTTGACACCTCACTTACTTGCCTGCTTGTTTAAAACCCCTGATGCTATTCTTTCTGATAGCCAGACACCATCAAGTGTCTTTGTCACACGTGCTTTAGTACGAATATCTTCCTGAGTGATCTCTTCCTGAGAGGGAGTATCAATCCTGCTTTCATTTCAAGTGAGGTTTTCCTCTGGCTTATTTTGTTCTTGGTGTCTTTTGCAGCTTTTTGTTTTTTTGTTTTAGTTTTCCTGTGTATGGAATCCAGGCTGGGTAAATACATAGCGACAGCAATTGGCTAAATGGCAGGAGTGGTTGGGGGAAATGGGGAGTATATAAATAATCCAACATGTTCCCAGAAGTAAAACTCGGAGGGCAGGAATGGGCAGGGAAGCTGATAACATGGACATGGCGAGTCCACGGTGGAAGAAGGGAAAGTGCTGACACAGTACACCCCTCCTAGTAGCAAATAGCTCAGGCTGGGTTCTCCAGAGAAGCGAAAGACAGCTTATATATATGTCTGTGTGGAGAAACTTTTATCAAGAAAAATAGTTCACACTGTTGTGGAAGCAGGCAGGTTCCAAGTCCATAGGTCAGGTATTAGGCTGGAGGATTCTCCTAAATTTTGTAGTTACAGGAACTGATGAGCCCAAGATTGGCAAGGAGATGCAGAGGTGAATGAATTCAAGGTCAGCAGATAGGATGGCAGGTTTCTGATGGCTCCCAGGAGAGGCAGGCAATATGGCAGGCTAGTGGTTCAAATCCAAAGAGCCACAGGCTGAAGGACAAGGCAGATACAGAACCCAGACCCAGGCAAAAGGAAGCAAGCTTTGCTATATTGTCCACTTATATGGGAAGCAGACCATACCCCCTGAGGAAACATTTTTTCGATTGACTGGTACTGGAGTATGATCCAAATAAGGGTGTTCTTCATACAACTGATTGGCTGCTCAGAGATCCAATTATGGAGTTGGTAACATTGTGTTAAGTCACATTATGGGGGATTACGAGGCCTTAACTACCAAACCACTGAGACATCTAGTCAGACAAGTTGGCATAAAACCTTAACTATAACTGCCCACTTTTTGTGAACCAGGCACCTGGACACATATCCTTACACCATGTGTAATCTCTGAAGAAAATTACAAAGTCATACGTAAGCAGTTTCATTTGCAGCCACAATAGAGTGGTCTCAACAGGGAGTAAGATCATCGCTGATAGGGGCACACCTTAGAATTATTGCCCATTTGAGGTCAATAGAGTAGCATTTACCCATGGACAATGTTCACAAGGGTTAGGAGAGAAGGAAGATTGGAGACAGGGAGACGTGAGGAAGTGAGATGAGTCATGTTCTGTTGAGAGGATTGCATTGCAAGGGATGAGATAAAAAGAATATATATGAGGTAAGTGCAAAACTGATGATCTGTTCTGTAACCCTTCACCCAATTCACAACTAAAATTTGGGGGTTAGTAAATAGCCAGGTCTTTCTTTAACGTGCCTTTGCATGAACTAGAACTGACAACTTTTTGATTAGCAGCGAAGTATAGTAACCACTTGTATCACCTAAGGACTCATGGACAGACCAGCAGAACAGAAACACTAGAAACGAACCTACCAATAAATGAAAACCTGATACGTAGTAGGAACCCTGGTGGTGTCGTGGATGACATACACTTTGAGTTGCCACCTGCAAGTCATCAGTTTGAAACCACTAGCTTCTCCATGGGAAAAAGAGGCTTTCTAACCCTATAAAGAGTCATAGTCTTTGAAATCCACGAGAATAGTTCTACCCAGGCCTCTCAGGCTGCTATGAGTTGGAACAGACTCAATGACAGTGAGTTCTGGAGTTGGATACTTGGTGGATCCATGGGGAAATGAATAGACAAACTATTTTCCTTTAATCTATATGAAAAAAATGCACCTTCACCTTCACCTTCATCTTCACCTCAAGCAAATCATAAAAATAAATTCAGGATGGACTTCAATGTGAGGAACAAGATTTTAAATTCTTTAGGAAAAATGTGTATAATAACTTCATGATTTGAGAGAGATTCCGTAAATAGCACGCTCACTTTTAAAGGAGAATAGTTGATTCATTTGGCTACGTTAAAATTGATCATTTTTATTTATCAAAAGACACCATCGAGTGAAAAGACATATTACAAAACTCAATTAAAGCATTGCTTCCAAATAACAGATAGGTTTACAATCCAAGATACGTAAAAAACTCAGTAAGGAAAAGACAAAGAATACAATAGCAAATTATGTGTAAAGGTGGTTCAAAGAGCAAAAAAATAACTTTCCAATGTATTGGAATAACAACAATAATATTGGCCTCATTCACAGTCAAAGACATGCAAATTGAAAACTCTGTGAGTTCTTCTATCACAGATATCAAATGAGTGCATATTTCGACATGAAAATACACTAAGGGTTAATGAGGGAATGGAGCAGCCAGTACATTCATTTATGGTGGCTGAAGACATAGATCATGCAAAGTTTGGAAAACGGTGATCCAACAATCATAGCCATTTGCCCTAACAAAACTCTTTGCATATGCGCCCAAGGAAACATGTATACGAATGATCTTAGAGATATTGTTTTAATATCAATCAAACAAACAAGTTGGAAGCAACCTATTGTTCACAGAAGAAGGAATATTTGTAACTACATGGATTGCAACTACACGGATCAAATGGTTAAATATAAAACATGTCCTGCTCATTCCCGAGTTTCAGCACCAAAAAAAAAAAAAGCACATCCTGCAGAGTGGGAAAAAATACAACCCCAATAAATACATCATGATGTAACTTTATATATGTAAATATACCCATTTCAAAAAGCCAAAACAAATCACATTTTCAAAGAATTTTTTTCTTTATTGTTGTTGTTGAAAATACACAGTAAAACATATATCGATTTAACAGTTTTGACATGAACGATGCCAGGACATTGATTACATGTTTCAAGTTGCACAACCATTCTCACTTTGTTTCCAAATGATTTCTCTACCATCAGGGTAAACACAACACTCCCTAAGTTCCTACATAGCATTTTGAGTGATGTTATCGATTTCATCTCATATAAATACTGTATTTTCTTTAAAAGAGCCCAATGTTCAAAACAGACACGCTGAACTAATTCAGTTTAATTATTATTTGCAAACCACATGGATTATTGCTGCGATGACGTGTCATCAAGTTGGCTCCAACCGGTACCCACCCTGTGCACAAAAGAACGAAACGGCCCTGCACTGTCCTCTCAATTGTCTCTATCCCTGAGCCCATGGAAACAGTCCCTGGGTCAATCCATCTCATCAGAGGCCTCCCTCTTTTTCACCACCTTTCCGTTTTACAAAATACGATGTCCTCCTCTCCTGACAATAGGTCCAAGTATGTAAGACAAAGTCTTGCCAGCCTCTAAGGAGCACCCTGGCCTTACTTCTTCAGACTGGTTTATCCTTTTAGCAGTCCATGGTACTTTCAATATTCTTCCCCAGCGTCACGAGTCAACTGCATCAATTCTTTTTATGGCTTTTCTTTTTTTTTTTTCTTTTGGGCATCACTGCTCTCTGGTGGTGGTAGGAGGCCCAACCCCAATGCTGGAATTGAACCTCCGTCCCAGTGGGCCGCAGTCCCGTGCACAACCACTACGCCACTGGGGCTCAGCCCGGCTTTTCTTTTTCAACATCCAACTTTCACTAGCAAATGATGCAATGGAGAATATCGTACCTTGGAGCAGTCACACCTTGTCCTCAAAATTCACATCCTTGCCCTTCAATATGCTAAAGGGATCTTGTGCAACAGATTTACCTAATGCAGGATGTTTTTTGACTGTTCTTCCATGAACACTGGTTATGGACCCAAGTAAGACAAAATCCTTGACAACTTCAAAGTATTTCTATTATATAGTGGAAACAGTGTAACATATCTATGTGAGTGATAAACACTGCATTCAAAATAATAGTAGATCATAGGGAAATAGGAAATGAAATGGGCTTGAGAACAGTCATACCTTGTTCCAACCATATCATTATTGGACCTGCTGTCATCAAATCGATTCTGACCCATAGTGGCCCTGTAAGACAGATTAGTACTGTTTCATAGGGCTTCGAAGACTGCACATTGTATTAGGAACACACAGTTCCAGATTCCTTCAGTGGAGTAGCTGGTAGGTTTGAACTACCAACTTTGAGGTCAGCGACCCAATGCTTACCTTATGTACCACCAAGGCTCATTAATCTTATGACCACTTAATTTAAATATATATATATAATGAAAGAACTATGAAAGAACTATGGGGAAATGATAATAATGAAACTGGTAGTGGACCCCTGGTATTTGTTCTATTATTTTCTTTTTCTGAACAGTAATTTGGTATATTTCATTCTTTCTTTCTTTTTTCAAAGACCAAAAGAGAAAAGTCCCTAGCGCTCTGTCTGTCTGCCTTCATCAGACAGGACTTCTTCGCTCTTCCGTGCTTGGTACTCTCTCTTTCCCAGGCCTCATATAGACTAGGGGGGTCCCTCTGGGATTCTTTCTCCCTGAGACTCAGCCCCTCAGTGGAGACAAGAGGCTGGACTGCATCAGGTGCACTCTGATGGTCCTCACCCTGGTCCTCTGGGGTAACAGTGGAGCTGCGCTGGGTGGCAAGAGTGGGTCCCTGTCCACCCTCCCCCAGTTGGTTTCCCACCATCCTTCGTATCCCTCCACCATCCTTATGTTCCCCTCGGGCACAGGATGCCATTTCCCCTTGACCCTCTCTGTCCCTTGGCACAAAGGAGGTGTCCACGATGGGTCTGTCAAATAGACTGGGGCCAGTTAGTGGGCTGCTGCCGAGACTGGAAAATAGTGTCTGGTAAAGTGGTGTTGGCGAGCATATCCCCTCTTATGACCTCTGAAAGCATTCAAATTAACCTTCTCTGGGGGATGCTGGCTCATTTGCAGAAGCCTGACAGCAGAGATTCAGCATTTCTAGGACTGGGGCCTAATTTCAGAGAAGCAAGACACTCTGGGCCCTACTCCAATGATAAATGAATTCTAACTTCGCCCACCTTTCCCCCCCCTGTTTTTACATTTCAAGTCAAGGTCTTGGCCCTCACCCACATAGATAAAACCTTCCTGCTCAGAAGTCACTGGAGCCACTGGCAAAAGCTCCATCTCCAAGTTTTCTATTTTTACCCCTGCGTGTAATCAATGGGAACACATTGTGACCCGCATGGAGAACTAATAGTCAATAAAAGCAAACTGTGCGCCTTTGTTCCAGAGCAACTTAAAGGAGAATTCTCCTAATCCATAGCATTATAATGGTGATATTAAGGTCTGGCCTTTCTACAGAAATCCCCAATGATTTCTGTGCCTATCTGGAGGAAGAAAACAACATATACCTGGAACATTCCAATTGGACTTGGGAAAGGTTGTTATAGAATCTGAAGGTATTGAAATATAGCACACCATCAGCCTTTTCTCTTATAAATTATTATTTTTTTTGTTTTTTGGGCATCACTGCCCTCTGGTGGTCGTGGGAGCTACCTAGCACCGCTACTGATAGCCGCTGCTGGATTTGAAACGCCAAGCCTGTGGGCCGCGGTCCCACACTCAACCACTTACGCCACCGGGGCTCAGCATCTCCTATGAATTATTAACCAGTGAATTCAATGTCTATTCTTTGTCATCCTCTTAAAATTAAAAGCAATGTATTCTCCAGCTTGATAAAGCCATTAAAAAATTAATCTGCTTTTTAAAAATTGCCCCAATCTAAGGAATAAGTAATTTTCCATGGTCTGCCCTTCTAGTCTTGATCTAGACAAATGCAATTCTTTCACGTGTTGGACTCGCAGCAATCTCATGCAGGCAGACAATGTGACTTCAAAGGAGAATGACGTCGGAGACTGGTGACATTGTGGTCATGCTGCTAACACATAGTCACACACATAAAGATAGCATTTTGTGTTTATTTTAAAGTACCTGTGCATATTGCTATATGTAAATGTCAACCCAATTTTAAAATAATTTCGACTTTTTAAAGTTTGTTCTCTCAAACTAACAGATAGCTCTCAAGCTAGCAAGATGAAGAGATTTCCAAGGGCTGACCACTGGACGAAGTTAATTACTAAGCAAAAATAAATTTGGCGGCCCCAAATTCAATTTGGAGTGCGACAAAATGTAATTATAACTAGACCAGTGTTCAAATGAATTGCATTTCAGTACAGGAGGGTTAGAAACAAGTAAATAAAACATCAAAAAAATTAAGGTAAATGTCCCAGATCTGGTTGACAGAGGTAAGGGAAGTGAAGAAGCACCTGGCATTACAGATCAGCATATTAAACCTGCTTACAGCTGTGGAGTTATTTTGTAGGCTGATTCTGGCTTTACATGTTTCTTGAAGGCAGCTTGCACTATGTGGCGTTATCCTGTGGAGCTTTCCTTTGCATGGCATCTTTGCTTTTCAGAGCATTGAATTGTATTTGATTGCTCACTCATAAGAAAGAGGCAGTTCCCCTTTCTCTAGTACTTCACTGTGGGTACACACTACTCTGAAGTTTTCCAAAAAGAACCACAAAGCTGGACTTTGGTGTATGTGAGTCATTTCACACAACTTCACATAATAATTCCTTTGATAGGCTAAAAAGGTCTTTTTTCAGCAACTTGTATTTCCCTTCGCATGTAACTGACTTCAGTTTACAACAAAATAAGATGGAAAACAGTGGAGTCCTTGAAATTGATGCTCTATGCCTGTTCTTTATGGCACATCAAGATGTTAATTGCGTTATTAGAGGGAGAGGAGGATTATCATGCTGCAAACAAAAGGTGTCATTTGTGGAAATGTAAATATATGAATATGCATAGAAAACATCTCATGAGATTCCATCAGAATTAAGTTAGCGCCCATTTTGAACTTGTTATTGTCCTTTCTGTGATTTTATTTGTTTTAATATCTTTTTAAAATCATTTTATGGGGGTTCATACAACTCTTACCCCAATCCATACAGCCATCCACGGTGTCAAGCACATTTGTACATCTGTTGTCCTCATCATTCTAAAAACATTTGCCTTCTACTTGAGCCCTTGGTATCAGCTCCTCAAAATTTCCCCTCCCTCCCGACCCCCTCTCCCTCATGAACCCTTGGTAGTTTATAAATTATCATTATTTTGTCATATCTTACACTATCCAAGCAAGCAACTCATTTTTTTAACCTGAAGAAAGTATTTTCACATAACAGGGAGACATAGTATTTGCGTACAGTTTCTTTTCTTTAAGCTAGATATTTATACAGGCACACACACCCAAATAATGTTTTCCTGAGCACTCGGGCTATCTCTAGGGAGAGATAGACAGTCACACCAGGGAGTTTCACAGACACACATATATCAAGAAATGTATTTTCTATGAAACTCGAGCCTTCAAAATACCAGGTAAAGATTCCACCTGAAAATGACCCAAAGGGGAGCTTGTCTTCTGATCTGCTGCCTAACTTTCTGCATGATGTCATGCTAACTTCTTCCTGCATCTGGGACTGTTTCCAGTGGTTACACATGTGAGCTTCCCGGTTTTGTTCTGAGTGAGTGATGTTTACTGGAAATGGAAGTCCACTCACCAGATCTCAGGTCAGATAGCTTTGTGGGGGCAGGAAAGAATGATTGTGAGATGAATTTGGCCCCAAACCTTGACTTTCTCCCTGGTTATTATCTTGTTTTGATAGGTTGACTTAGGTTTGCTTTGAAACTGGGTCTGCTGAGAAAGCCAACAGGAGTCATACGAGGCTGTCTTCATGGCCTCTTCTCCATTCTAAAGACCCTCAACTCAGACCTTTTGTCCCTGCTCTCCCTGCACATCCCACCCGTGCATTCACACATCCATCCAAAGCTGGGCTGGCTTCCCACAGCTCCATGCTCTGAGATCTGGAAGAGTCTTAACAATACTATTGAGAAGGGAACAAAAGAGACAAAAGTGTTTACCCAAAATTGTACCGATCTCTTAGCTCAGGGCCTCTGAGTTAAAACGCATGAATTTTATTTTTATTATTATTTTAGTTAAGTGGGAGAGGAAACAGTCCTTAAGGGGATTTTCAGATAAGAGTTCCAAGTTAAAGAATGCCCAGTAACAAGAGGTGATAGCTTTAGGAAGTTGTTTATGTGAAAGATTAAGTAAAATCAAAAAGAGAAGTTCCGACATGTAACTGAGCTCTATATTTGTGGATCCCTTTGAGTGAAATGTTGTGTGATACCGCAGGTTTTTTAAGTGTCAAGATAAAAAAAAAAAGGATCTTAAGACCAAGTTAACTGAAATGTTAAGAGTTATTATATTTAAGAGTTTGAGGGCTGAGCCCCGGTGGAATAGTGGTTGAGTGCGGAACTGCGGTCCACTGGGTTGTCGGTTCAAATCCAGCAGGAGCTCTCCAGGAGCAAGGCTGGGCCTCCTACTTACCCCAGAGGGCAGTGATGCCCCCCCCTCAAAAAAGGAGTTTGGCGCTTGCTGCATTCCATCGATGATGCAGTGTGACAACTCTTGAAAGATCAGCAGTCTTTATAAATGCCTGCCCTACCATCCCATTGGAGGGCCAAGGTGGTCCAGAAGTTCAAATCATGTTTTGGGGAGAGACTCCTGGCAGTCTGCTTCCCCAAAGACTGCAGTCTTGGAAATAGTAGAGGAGAATGCGCCTCTGTAGGCTAGGGTCACCAAGTGTCTGAATTGACTCAGCGGCGATGGGCTTGGTTTTGATTTTTCATCCAATGGCCAGGGCCTGTTCCAGAATCTATGTGGAACACACTTGCAGATGGTAGAAAGATAAAAGGTCCGGATAAGCTTCCTCTTTCAAAATTATAAGGGTGTGCCGTTGCTGTGGACTTGGGCATTCCATTGTCTCTTAGTGACGTTTGAGGAATACTGTAAAGGATAATAAGATGTTCAGTTGGGTTTGCTGCCAGTGGAGGTCACAGGACAAACAGAGCTCTTGGATTCTCTTCTTTTTCCTTCAGGGCACAGACAGTTCTGAATCACACCGAGTCGGTCAGGTGCAGAGGAACCGAAGAAGGGGTGGTGGAAGCCCATGCCAGGGCCCTTCAACAAGCAGGAACTGCTCCAAGTGAGTTCAAGTCCACGGAAGGAAGTGTTAGACTATGGTTATGGGCTCACCAGACAACTATCTGTGATTTTCAGGTCACCATGGAGAAGAAGAAAGACGTCAGCAGTCTAGAGACCTGCAAATGTGATTTCCAGAAAGAACAAGATGGGAGAGCCAGAAAAAGAGTTGATGACTGTCTATTATCTCCATCACAAACAAGATCCTCAAATGGGTTATCATCCAGGGGAAGAGCTCCAGGCACCCGGTACCTGGATGGAGTTCCCTAAGGACAAGCCAGGTTTGCTTAATCTACTCGCATCTTGAACAAGGTTACCATCCCCCTAGCACAGGGAAGCCCACAGGAATCAGAGGTCCACACACTGGCTTGAGAGTCATCTGGGGCTCTTTTGGTGCATACATGTGGCTCTAAACCAAAATTGAAAATAAAACGATCTAGTTTCATTTATAAAAAAATTAAAAGGATGTTATTCAGAAAATGATGACTTCGTTTATTGGTAAAAATTTGTGTATGGTTCTGCAATACTTTTAAAGTCGTGAGTGACAGGGTGTGCCCTGGTATCTCAACAGCTTGTCGACCCCTGGTCTAGAGTAGGCAGCCACTGGTGAGGCATGAAACGAGGTTTCTCCTGATGCTCTTCTGGACAAGCTGGAGAAGTACAGACTATTTCTGGAACAGGGCAAATTCGTAAGCAGTTGATTACAGCCAGGAAGTGAGCACTAAAAAATTGATATCCAACTGCAAGGGAATGTATGGTGGTGAGTCTCGGGGCTGTGGCCTTCATCTATTTATCTTTTGTAAATGCTTTTAGGATATATGAGAGGGTTTCAAGACATTCAGAAAATTTTCTATTCTCTTTGAGTTCCATTTCCCCCCAAACGTTTATGAAGCCCTCCTCATACAAACAGATGGCATAATTCTCAACTTAATACGTAATGTTAAGTTAGAAGTAGGATGGCCACTTCAGTGACAAATATGAGATTTGGAAGTATCCTATCAGACTGGATCAATGGCTTGAATTTAAAATTGTGAAACTTTGAAGTGATTAATATACAAAGGTTGAAGGGATTTGCTATAAATGTAAAAATGGGTTAGACTTGCTTGAGAGCCTTAGCCCAATGAAGGAGCACAACATGACTGACAGAACAACTAATTAAAATTCTAATGTGTATCCAGTGGTTTGCTCATAAGGGGCTAGTATTACTTTTATTATTATTACGATTTGGGTTAGTATTTGTGTCAGTCTGGAGAAGCAAATTTATAAATA
>PVJH01027529.1:0-28601 GCA_004026705.1 Nesogale talazaci | reverse complement strand
TTGCAGCTGGGGCTACCTTCTGGCGGAGAGCTCAGTCTTTCGGCAGCTCGGACCTGGGACCTTCGCAAACCGAGTCTCCATCCAAAGCCCTCCCGGCCCGGCTGAGCCCCGGTGGCTTAGTGGTGGTGCGCGGAACTGCGACCCACGGGGTTGACGGTTCAAATCCAGCAGCAGCTCTCCAGGAGCAAGGCTGGGCTTCTTACTCCCACCAGGGGGCAGTGATGCCGCGCGCGCACACACAAAAAGCCCTCCCCGCCCGGCTCCTTCCCGATAACCTGAGCAACCGGAAGAGGATCCCGGAGACAACTCTCCCACTGGGTGTCAGGGTGCTTCTCGGGAAGAAGGGGGCTGAGCCAGCGAACACAGCGCCTGCCAGGAGGGGGAGCCCGGAAGCGGCCTCGGGCCGCGAGCGCAGCCCACCCTCAGCGCTCCAACTCCCTCCCACAGCCCCAGAGGGCAGCGCGGGGCCAGGGGCGTGGCCAAGCAGGGACCCGCCCACCCCGCCTTCGGGCTTGAGATCCTAGAGGACGCGCCCGCCTGACGCCATGGGGCTCCACAGCCAATCGGGGGACGCGGGCCGGGTTCAAATACAGACGGCGGGTGAGCGTGGCGTCCGGGGTGCCCGGGAGCTCCTTTCGGGGTCCGAGATGTGGCGGGTGAACGAGCGGGACCCCGGTGCCTCGGCTTCGCCCCCGCCGGTGAGCCGGGAGGGCCCGCGGGGAAGCCTGCGCCGGGCTGTGAGGGCGGGGACGCCGCCAGGGCCGAATGTCCCAGAAAGCCGGGGCGAGGCCGGGAGGGATGGCGGCCGCGCGGCCGGAACCTGGTGGGTCGGGCCGCTTCCGCCGCGCCTGGGCTTTCTCATCGCCTGCGGCTGGGGAGGGAGGAGGGAGGGAGAAGGGAGGAGCGGGGCAGGGCAGGTTGGCCCGACCGCCAGCTTTCTAACGCCCCCTTCGTGTCTTCTCAGGGGAAATCCGCCATGAGAACGCCTCTCCGGGAACTCAACCTGCAGCCCAGTGCCGGCCCCAACTCTGGGGAGGGGTCCCCTGGGAGCCCCGCGCCGACCCCGCCCTCGAGCAAGCAGGCGCGGCAGGTGAGAGTCACCGGGCCGGCCGGGGCCACTTGCTCGCCTGGGCTCTGTGCCCAGACGGAGGGCTCAGAGGAACAGAGGTTCCGGGCTGGAGCGTAATTAATACGCCTAATGAATTCTTCCGCCCGAGTGCCATCCATTTACAGCTATTCAGGCCAACAGAGAGGTGCCCGAGGAGGCTTGAAGGAAATCCACTGAGAACCTCGACCTCTATTTAGCTGTTAGTGTGTATCTCTTCTTCCAAACTTCTGAGAAATAACTCACCCTGAGTAGTCGCCTCCCACAGAGCATCAGTCTGCTACAGCAACCAGACAAGGTCCACCCCAGGAGGGAGAATTCCGGGGATTGAGTTACACAGCTCTGGAAATTAGGGTACTTGGACTATGACGTAATCTTAGACCTCACGGAGTTGTACTTTTTGGGGTTTCGAGAGAAGTAGCCATGTTGAAATGACTTCCTAGTGGCTTTAAAAACTTGACGTGGGATGCCATGGACCCGCTGCTGGCACCGTGGTTAAGAAGGCACTGACAGCAGTTCAAACCCTCCTGAGGGTAAGCGAGGGGCTGCGGAGTGGCTCCAAGTCAGGGCGCCCCTTGCTACAGCAGAATGGACCCCTGCTCTTTGACCATCTTCACGTTGGCGCCTCCATTCGAATGAATGGTCCTCCTCGGTCCAGCCGAGGAGCCCTGGTGGTGTACAAGGGGTCGGGAGTTGGGCTGCTAACCACGAAGCCAGTGGTTCAAAACCACCAGCCACCGCTCCAGAGAAAGGTGAGCTTTCGGCTCCTATCAAGATTGACAACCTTGGGAACCCCCAAGGGCAGTGTGACTGCGCTGCAGGTTTCCCTGGGTTGGACTCCACGGAGTGACAGTGAAATGTTTCCAGTTTGGTCTCGGTCATATGATTCTTCAGGGCTTGGCCCCTCCTTAGAACACGTCCCAAGTACTTGAGACAAAGTCCCATCGTCTTTCATGCTAAGGAACATATCGGCTGCACTTCTTCCAAGACCTATTTGCCTGCTTCTTTTTTGGGGGGGAGGGGGTAGGGCATCACTGCCCTCTGGTGGGAGTAGGAGGCCCAGCCTTGGTCCTGGAGAGCTGCTGCGGGATTTGAACCGCCAACCCAGTGGGCCGCAGTGTCGCTCACAACCACGACGCCACCAGAACTCAGCCCCCTATTTGCTAACTTCTGATAGTTCACAATTTGCTCAACATTCCTTCCCCAAACCAGCGTCATTCAAAGGCATCAGTCCTTCCGTTGTAGGTCCTTGGCCTGCACTTGTGTTCACGCAAGGATTGCGTGATTGAGGATGCCTGGCTCGGGCTCTGGCAGCTTCGTTCTGAAGAAGACATCTTAGCTCTCTAATACTTTGGCGGCAGCTTCCATGTGTGTTGGTTATGGATCAAGTAAAAGGAAATCCTTGACCACTTTAATCTTAGCTCCTTTTGTCATGACGCTGCTCCGTGTTTTTGTTTACTTTATGTTGAGGTGTAATTCGTGTTGAAGGCTGTAGTTCCTTGATCTTCAGCCTCTGTGTTCAGCAAGCAAGGTTATGTTATTTGCCTATCACCGCCTGCTTTACACCTTTATACAGACTCTTCTTCAGAGGGTCTTACTTCTGGGCTTATTTGTGCGCTCAGCATACAGACAGAATCAGTATAGTGAAAGGATGAGACGTGGGCACACATCTTTCCTGCTGTAAGCCCTGCAGTATCCCCTTGTTCTGTTTGAATGACTTCCTCGTAGTTTATGTACAGAGTCTGCATGCACACATGGATGCATTCTGGAATTTCCATTGGCAGTGTTAACCATAAGTTGTGATTATAGTCAAATGCCTTTGTATAGCCAATAAAACACAGGTAAACGTCTTCTAGTAGTCTCTGCTTTCAGTCAAGATCTATCTGATAATCAACAATAACATTGTCTTCCACCTCCTCTTCTGAACCCAGCTTTTATGTAGGTAGGCAGTTCCCACTCAGTGTACTGCTTCAATCATTTCTGAACTATCTTCAGCAAAATCTTACTTGACCTGTGAGATACCAATGATATTGTTTGGTCATGTCTATATTGTGTCACCTTTCTTTGGAATGGGCACAGATAGGGATCTTTTTCAGCCCATTGGCCACATGTGTTCCAAATTTCTTGATATAGACAAGTGAGCATTTCCAGTACTACGTCCCTTTATTGAAACATCTCAATGGGTATTCTTTGCTGAGGGGGGGGGGGGCATCACTGCCCTCTGGTGGGAGTAGGAGGCCCAGCCTTGCTCCTGGAGAGCTGCTGTGGGGTTTGAACCGCCAACCCAGTAGGGCACAGTCCCGCACACAACCACTACGCTGCCGGGGTTCAGCCCCTCAATTGATATTCTGTCAATTTCTGGGTCCTTTTTGTTCCCCAGTGGTTTCAGGGAAGGTTTGACTTCCTTCAACACCATCAGTTCTGGATCATGCTACTTCCTAAAATGGCTAAGTATTGACCAGTTCTTTTTGGTATACTGACTACTCCTTCCATATTCTTGTGTGTGCGTGTGTGTGTGTGTGTATGAGTTCCATGTTTTTTTGAGGCTTCCTGTGTTGGTTCAATATTTTGCCAATAGAATTTTTCAGTATTGCAATTTGAGGCTTGAGTGTTTTCCATTTTTCAGCCTGGAGAAATGTTGAGCATGTTCGTCCCGTGTGATGATCTAAGCCCAGGTATTGGCACACTTCCTTTCCTTTCCTTTCCTTTCCTTTCCTTCCTTTCTTCATTTCTTGACCTGTCTATTGAAATCTGTTCAACTCTTGCTTCGGTTTCTTCCATTTCTCTCACCTTTTCTGTCTCTAAAAGCAAGTTTCAGCGTCTCTTGCAACATGGCTTCTGGTCGTTCCTTTCGCTCCTGTCTTTAATGCTGGCCCTTTTCTTTGGTCATGGATGATGTTCTTGAGCTTCCCTGGTCTTTAGTGAGCGCATCAAATCTGTTCTTGAGATGGCCTCTCACTTCAGGTGGGATTTACTCAAAGCTTTACTTTGGCTCTAGAGGGCTCGTGTCACTTTCTCCAGATCTTTGCGTGTTCCTTTTCATCTTTTGTGTTTGGGGGACATCACCGCCCTCTGGTGGTGGGAGTAGGAAGCCCAGCCTTGCTCCTGGAGAGCTGCTGCTGGATTTGAACTTCCAACCCAGTGGGCCGCAGTCCCGCGCACGACCACTACGCCACTGGGGCTCAGCCCTGGCCTCCAGATTTTTATACCTGCAGGTAGTCGATCTGTGCCCACAGAACTTGAACCTGCACACACATTCCTTTTTTTTCCTTTTTATCTCATGTTTTTATTTTATTTTATTATTTAATCATTTCATTGGGGGCTCGTACATCGCTTTTCACACTACAGAGTTCCACACACTGTGCCAAGCACCTTCACATGCCTGCTTTCGTTAACATTCTCCAAATATCCGCTTTTCCACTCGGGCCCTTGATAGGAGCATCTCTTCCTCCTCTCTCCCCCCCAGTCCTGTGCACTCGTATTCTGCAGACATCTCTTGTCTGTTCCCCCAGAAGCGGGCTGGAGTTAGGAAGTGGAAGCGATTCACGTGACCCCCTCCCAGTGACAAGAGCAGGTGACCTCCATCTTGTTTGTACTGTAGGCCGATTTCCCGTACAACCGTGGTTCTCAACCATCCTCATGCCACCACCCTTTAATACAGTTCCTCATGTGGTTGTGACCGCCCCCCGCCGCCCCCCAACCATAAGATCCTTTTCATTGCTGCTGCTTCATAATGTTGCTGCTGTTAGGAATCAGGCGGCCCCGGTGAAAGGGCCATTCAACCCCCAAAGGGGTTGTGACCCACAGGTTGAGAACCACTGCCTTCGAAGCTCCAGAAAATGGTTTGCCAGCTTTTCCTCCTCTCCTTTTGGGTCTGTAGCAAGCGACAAGCCTTAGCAAAAGTCATGCCTGAGGGAAGTAGGAGTGAGTGTGGAAGCACCTGCGTTCTGCACCCAAATTGTCTATATTGGGAGTTTCACTTAACTGCCCGAGTCAACGGCTTGTTCTCTTTTGCAGAAAAGCATCCACAACTCCTCTCCACCAGCTCTTGTCAGGACCAAGAGGACGGATGTCCCTTCGGCGCTATTCAGTGCTCCCTCAGAGTGTCCCGAAGCCTGCCAGCGTGAATCGGATGAGCAGCCCTTAGATCAGATTCCTCACGCCAGCTCTACTCCCCAAACAGCTGAAGAAGCAGTACAGCCATTGGACGATGACGACGACGACGATCCGGTTAAAGCCATGGTCCTTGGACCCTCTCTAGTGGAGCAGCAGCAGGACATTCCCCTTGCGGCTCCTGTAGACGCCATGGCAGAGACAGACAGCATCTCTCTCGAGGAGCCTCGGAGGCCGGGAGACCTGGCGGGAGAGGGCATGGCACCCTCGATGAAAGACAGCTCTTCAGAAGTCGCTGCCTCCGTGCCCGAGACACCTACATTTCCGGCTCTCTCAGGGCAGCCTGTGGAGTGCTCAGCAGATCTCCGTTCTGGGCAACATCTGCACGGCCCCGAGGCAAGCCCGAGAGACAGTGGGATGGAGGCTGTGCCTGAGAGCGTGGTGCCTTCCCCAAGCAATGCCTTCTGGCCCTCCTTGATGTCCCCACTTTCCCCTTCTCCTGCTTTGGAAGCAGACTTCCCTGGCAGTCAGGGGGGCCCCGGGGAAGAAAGCGGAGAGCACGAAGCAAGAAAGGAGAGAGACATGGGCCTCGCAGCTCCCCCTGAGGAGGCCAAGTCGGAGGATTCAGCACTTGTCGCAGCCATGGAAGATCTTCTGTCCGCAGGCCCACTACCAGATCCAGTCAGAGTGACCTCTGAGGCCACTCCAAGCCCAGCGGAAGATGCCGGCGTGGTTCTCATCTCTGACCCAGGGCCCTGGATGTCCCCACTGACGTGGCTGGAAAAAGGTGTAAACACCTCCATCATGCTGGAAAATCTCCGCCAGAGCTTATGCCTCCCTTCTGTGCTTCGGGAGGCTTCGATTGGCAGTCCCCCCTTCTCGACGTGCTCGGTGGGGACTTGGTTCAGCCCCCCGCCAATAGAGGAAAAGAGTACAAACACATCCCAGAAAGGCTTGGAGAGCATGAAGGACAGAAGTTCTGCAACCGACCCTGCGACCGACCACCTCCCCAGGGGGTGAGTGTCCCCAAGTCCTTTACTCATCACCCCCCCCCCCCCCTTACCCTCCTCTCTCATCCTCATGATCTTCTCGCTTGCTCCAGCCGTCCTCCGGATCTGACTGCCTTGTCTCGACGTGACCTGGAAGAGAACTTGCTGAGCTCCCTGGTCATTTTGGAGGTCATCTCCCACCAGCTGCGGGACTGGAAGAGTCAGCTGGTTGTCCCTCACGCAGACACGCAGGACAGTAGCACGCAGACCAGCAGCTCGCCGAGTGGGGTAAGGAGCGTAGGGGATCCCAGTGGTCTCTCTGTCTTAGAAGGTAAGCTCCCGGGGCAACCGAAGGCTCATTCTCAGAAGAGAGGATGTGTAAAAGCTGAGGATTTGGAAAATCTCTGGACATGGAAAGCTTCGGGGTCCTCAGTCTAGCACTGGGGTACATCAAGGCTTTCCAAAGGCTTTCCAAAGTGATGGCGTGGTTTTAAACAGTTTTGTTAAGGAGCCCTGGTGGTGTGGTGCGTTCTACCTTGGGCTGCTAGCTGTGATGTTAGCCATTCAAAACCACCAGCTGCTCCACAGGGGGAAGGTGAGGCTTTTTGCTCTCATGAAATAGTTTTGTTGTTGTGGAGATGCACACAGGAAAACAAACCTCAAATTCAACAGCTTCTCCATGTACAGCGTTCCTGACACTGGCTCTCTTTCACAAGTCATCAGTTGTGCAACCATGCCGAGCAAAGTCTTAAAGGAATCCACCAGTATTTCTAAACCTCCGCCTTCCACACGAACACTTCCCTTGCCTTCTCTCTCTCTCCATTATCAATTGCTTTTTTCCACTCCCCTAAAGGAGAACCGCATCCTCACTACTTATCCCCAATGCTGCATTGCCCCGAGGACCCAACCAACGGTCAGAGGAAGTATTTGTGTATGTGCTGAGAAATCAAATGACTAAAATGATTATATGGTGTCTTTTTTGCATGTTTCAACAGTGGAAAGAAGACTTTAATTTTGTGATGGGTTGTTGAAATTTTTTGATGATAGTTCACAATGTAGTTATTGGCATTTTTCTCTCTGAAGGAGTTCCTAGAATTGAATCGACATGTTATGTGAACAGGATTTCTCAGTACTTACATGCATCAGAGTGAAATAGAGGCATGGAATTGCTGTGTATCCTTCTCGTGATCACATGAACTAATGAAAGGAATGTTCATCCATTTCATTAGCTGATGGTTGCTCAAAAATGTTACTGGGCATGCTTCTGGCTTTAGTAATTATAATGTTATCACAATAATTAATATACAATTGATGAAAATATCCATGTGGAAGTTTTTTTCACTTACGGTCTTCTGGTCAGAAGAAGTGAAACTTTGATATAAATTTAAATGTGGGCTGAGCCCCGGTGGCATAGGTGGTTGGGTGCGGGACTGCGGCCCACAGGCTTGGCGGTTCAAATCCAGCGGCGGCTCTCAGGAGCAGCACTGGGTAGCGCCCACCACCACCAGAGGCAGTGATACACAAAACAAAACAAAACAAAAAATTTAAATGTATATGTTTTGTTGTGGCTACAGAGAAGGTAATTAATCAAAGAATTTAAAGTATACAAATGTATTACATTAGGAAAAAATTCAGTAAGTGCGGGACTGCGGCCTGCGGGCTTGGTGGTTCAAATCCAGCGGCGGCTCTCAGAAGCAGCACTGGGTAGTTCCCACAACCACCAGAAGCTGTGATGCCCCCCCCCAAATAAAAACCAAAACAAACAAACAAAAAAAATTCAGTAAGGACTAAAACTACAGGTCAAAAGTTAAAAAGGAAAATATTACACATTGTGGGTATGGAAGAACTCATTCACTTTTTTTTTTTTTTTTTTAATGAATCATTTTATTGGGGGTTCATACAACTCCTTTCATGATCAATACATATGTCAATTGGATGCAGACCACATTTGCACATTTATTGCCATCATCATTCTCGAAACATCCTCCTTCTACCTAAGGCCCTGGTACTAGCTCCCCATATTTCTTTTTTTTTTAATAGTTAATATCTAATCAAGTTATACTATTGGAGATCATTAAGAGTGATTTAAAAGTTTCATTTCAGGGCTGAGCCCCGGTGGCGTCGTGGTTGTGCGCGGGACTGCGGCCCACTGGGACGGAGGTTCAATTCCAGCAGTGGGGCTGGACCTCCTACTCCCACCACCGGAGAGCAGTGATGCCCACAAAAAAAAAAAAAAAAAAAAGTTTCATTTCAAACAATCGGTATTTCTAATTTGTGACAAGTACAACCTTCACAATGATTTCAACCCAAGTGCGCTCAGTCTCTCAACATTGTGGTAGAAGTGTGAGAGCCAAGGCGTGTAGAGGCTGGGAAAGGAACAGTAGAGTGTCAAGAGAAGGACTTGGGAGCCTCAGTAGGGTAGCTACGAAGATAAGTAAAAGAAAAGATAGCTAGAGAATTATAGAAACATTTGTTACACAAAATATCAAAATATAAAGCCCTTGTTTTTCAGCAAATCCTCCAGCCTCCAGTGCATTACCTGTCTAAAGACAGTGTTTTCATCATTCTAGCTTACCTCACCCAAAGAATTCGGCATGGTTTCATTGACTCTGCATGCACATGGCAGTTTGGCACCTCTGGGGACTCCGAGCATCTTTCTTTTCCATGTGCTTTGGGTCTGAGAAACAAGAAATCAGTGGCAGCAGGATCAGGCTGTCAGGGCTCCCAGGGACGTTCTCCTGCCACCTCCCTTGCGGCCTTTGCAGAACGAGCGGGAACAGTGGGATCGGAAAGTTCCTCTGGGCAAGTTTCATGGCCTTTTACTCACCGGTACAGATTCTGATTTTCTCAAAACTGCCACACCTTTGTAAGTAAAAATGTGATCACTAGTTGCTGCTGTTGCTGCTAAGAACATGTGTCAACTTTCCGAAGAAGCCTCTTGTGGGTTGACAGTATATCCTGTATGCAATGGCTTTACCTCTTTTCAGAAATCTTAGCTTCCATACACTCCTCATTCTATCGGCTGATTTTTGTATCGTTCCCTCTTGTCCTGGACCTCCTGCCCTGTCCTTGACTCTGCCTCGTACCCTCTTCCACGGAAGCTTGTCAGAACCAACAAGACATCACCTTTGGGCCTTTCCCACGGCCAGCCCTGTGTGTGGCTGTCTCCTCACACTGCTCTCCTCATTTGCCTGACTGCCCAGCTCCGGACACTGTGTGAACCGGCCCGGGCTCCTTGGGACTGCGTTGCCTTACTGCACGATGCCGCAGGGAGTGCTGGGACCTCTTGGAGAAAGGAACAGGAATCGACACGAGAGAGACGGGGCTGTGCCTTCCTCAGATCCAGACTGCTGCTCCCCCGTGACTCAGCACCGCTGCTCCCCCGTGACTCAGCACCGCTGCTCCCCCGTGACTCAGCACCGCTGCTCCCCCGTGACTCAGCACCGCTGCTCCCCCGTGACTCAGCACTGCTGTTCCCCCACACTGCCTTTCCCCATACCATGGCTGTTTGGCAGCAGGAGTGAAGGCGCCCCACTTCTTCCCTCTTTTAAACTTTTTCTAGACCTCTGCTGTCTTTGATGGCACAGCTCTCTACTCTACGTGGCCCACTACGTTTTTATTTGTCCCAAGATAACGAACAGATAAAGAATTGGAAAATGCACGTGATTGATAGACATCTGTGAAAGTTAACTTTCCTGGTGATCAGAGAATGGAAAACCAAAACCATGGACCACATTTGCTCCTGAGCAAATGGCAAAAACAGGAGAATTGATGCCAATAACAACGTTCTATTGTTGTCAGGGTGTGGCTTGGTTCAACCTTTTATGAGCAGTTTACGCAAGCCCCTAAACACAATTTAAACTCTTTGATCTTGTTATCCCACCGGAAAAGAAAGAGGGAAAAGGGGGAAAATTCTGCATACAGATGATAACTTCAGGCTGAGCCCCGGTGGTGTAGTGGTTGTGCGCGAGACTGCAACCGACAGGGTTGACAGTTCAAATCCAGCAGCAGCTCTCCAGGAGCAAAGCTGGGCTTCCTACTCCCACCAGGGCAGTGATGCCACACACACACACACACACACACACACACACACACACACACACAAAGATGATAACTTCTTGGATTTTTGCTTTCTTTCTTTTTTTAAATAATTTTATTGAGGCCTCTTACATCTCTTATTACAATCCATGCATTCATCCAGTGTGTCAAGCATGTTTGCCGCCATCATCATGTTCAAAGCCCTCTCTTCTCACTTGAACCTCTGATATCAGGTCCCCATTTCTTCTCTTTCCCTCCCCAGGCCTCCCTCCCTCATGAACCCTTGATAAGTTACAGATCATATTTTCATTTCTTACATCATCCTCCATTGCTCCTCACCCATTTTTCCGTTATCTGTCCCCCTGGGTCGATCCTTGTGATTGAAGCCCCTTTCTCCCCCCACCCTTCCCTCATCCTCCTGGTATCTCTACTCTCCTGTTGGCCCTGAGGGGTTTATCGATCCTGGATTCCCTGTGTTGCCAGCTCTTCTCTGTAGCTGTGTGCATGCTCTGGTCTAATCCAATTGGTAAGGTAGAACTGAGGTCATGATAGTGGGGGGGCAGAAAGCACCAAGGAACTAGAGGAAAGCTGTGTGTTTCATCAGTGCTCTCCTGCCCTCTGACTGGACTTTGCTTTTTTATATAATGAAAGCAGGTAAAAATAAGTCATCTGTAAAATGTCATTAAAATATGTTTACAGGCAGTTTCTGTTTGGGGTTTTTTTTGTGGGCATCACTGCCTCTGGTGGTCGTGGGCGCTACCCAGTGCTGCTCCTGAGAGCCGCTGCTGGATTTGAACTGCCAAGCCTGTGGGCTGCAGTCCTACACTCAATGACTTACGCCACTGGGCTCAGCCCTCCAAACAGTTTTTAATATGGAAAAATAGACTTAACATGAACTTGAAGAAAGGGAGTAAGAGGTGAAATAATTTCTGAGAGGATTATAGATGAGGTAACATGTCAGCAGAATTTTTAAAAAGTAGAACTTCATTTTGATGGGTTTTTTTATTTTATTATTTTAGGCATCACTGCCCTCAGGTGGTGGGAGTAGGAGGCCCAGCCTTTGCTCCGTGGAGCTGGAATTGAACCTCCATCCCAGTGGGCCGCAGTCCCGCGCACAACCACTACGCCACTGGGGCTCAGCGGTCTTTGTATTTTTATGTATTATTTTTCCCCCTCCCCTTGATAGGTCTTTTTAAAAAGGCTGTTGCCATGAGGAGAGCACTTGTACATTGAGGTCTAAATAACAATGCCGGTGTACTACAGTTCAGTCATAGAAATAAGATGGCTGGACCCAACTAAAAAAAAAAGAAGATGGCCAGGCATCTGCAGTATAATGGCACCGAGGACACCCTCAGCAGCCGTGGTGTCCAAGCGAGTCCCCTGGGGCTGTGCCACAGGGCGGGGCATCCTGAGATGTGAAGCTGTGAGAGCTTGACACGATGCATGTGTGGATTATGACAGGCGTCAGCAGAGCTCCTGGTAAAAGCATTTAATTTAAAAAATGCAAAGGAAGATTCCTACTCCAGTGGATCAAGTACGGTAATTTATCTTTAGTTTACAGTTCTTATTTTTCTGTGACATCCGAGGGAAATGGCCTACGCGTCGATTATAGGAAATCACTCGACGACTTTCTGGTGTGTGCTCGGCTGTGAGTTCAGAATCGATGTGCCACTCAGTGATGAGGGAATTCTTCATGGCTTCTACTGCCCTTCTCATTCACTTCTCTACTTGGCAGGTTTCGGTCATGAACTTGTGTTAGTTTGATGGTTACGAAGACCCACCTCATCATGGTTGTTTAATAAAGGAATTCGTAGCACTTCCTCTGTGTTTCACCCCACCCCCACCCCCCACCCCCGATTGGACCTCATCCAGCTGTGAACCCTGCTGGGCTCCCAAGGCGAGCGGGGAGTGCTGGCGTACAGGCTGCCACCTCAAAAGAACAGATCTGTTTCTTCCGCTAGGTGATGAAGAAGCCTCAGCAACGTCAGATTGGCCCGGAGTTTGGACCAGCCCTGCAGCAGGCCAGACGTGCCATGGTAAGTGTGGCCGGGACTGGCCTCCCTCCACCCCCACGTCTCGTGTGAAGGTCCTGAATGCAGAGTCCTCGGCCATGATGGCGAAAGGAGGTGTCCCCACCTTTGTAGCCGTGGACAGCCTTCCTTACTGGGAGCTTGGGGTGTTCCTGCTTGGTGCCCTTCTTTTGCATCCAACTGAGCCATCTTTCTCCCCACAGCAATCATGGGTGTTGGTCTCCACAGAGGTGATGTCCTTGCTTGACCTTTCGCTGGTGCACTCAGAAGAAGAGAGAACGACTGTGAGTCAGGAGGTCAGCAGCGTGAAGACGAAGGTGGTGGGGGCTCCTGGTGGGACCCCCCCCCACACACACACACACACAAACCCCCCCCCCCCCCCCCCCAAGATTCCAAACCAGACACCATCTGATTGTTTCTCAACCTCACAGTTTCTGCGCACAGAAGCCTTGGTCTCTGGCTGTTTTGATGTGTTGGAGAAATCTAGGGCAAAAGTCCAGAGGCTCCATGCAGAGCGGGAGGAGGCGAGGCACCAGGTGGAGATGGCCCTCCGAGGCAAGGAGACGGTAAGGGCCAGTATTTTCTTCTTTTCTTGTGGGAAAGTCTAGATAGCATAAAAATGTATGATCTTAATCACTTTCAAGCTTACAGCCCAGCAGTCTTAAATCCATTCTCAAAGTTGTATAAGGTACCATGCTCTGTTTCCAGAATATTTTCATTATTCCAAATAGAAACTTTGTATCCATTATCTTCTTCTTCCGTCCAGCGCCTGCTAGCCACTAACCTATTTTCTGCCTTTCTGAATTTGCCTCTTCTAGATACACATGGAACCGTATAGTATGTGTGTATAGTATGCATCTTGGTTCATCCTCGTGGGAGACGTGTATCCATTTCATTTTATTTTTAAGCCAAATAAGAGTGCATTGCATATAGGTACCACATACCATATTTTTCAGACCATAAGACACGCTCAAGTTTTAGAGCAGGAAAACAAGAAAAAATTATTCTGAAGTAAATAGTACCAGTATACTAAAATGTTCTCGGGTACCACACTTTCGGACCAGAAGATGTACCCTCGTTCCCCCTCCCCCCATTTTCTGGTGCATACATCATATATACCCTATTGTGTGTGCTAAGCTTTTGTTCCTGTACTTGATCCTCAAGGTCCTCATCTTGTGGAAGGTCCCTTCAAGATCACAAGTTCACAAGAGACCCAGCTGAGTAGCCTACGAACTCACTGCCCTGGAGACAGAATAAAGAGCTGCACTCTTAGAATGATCTGCCATTTGAGACCCAAAGGGTGGCATTTACCCACAGAGCACAGTCAGAGGGTTAGGCCCGAAGGAGGGCTGGAAACAGGAAACCCAGGGAGGAAGTAGGATAAGCAATGGTGCCGTGAGAGGGATTACAACGAATGCTATGACACAACGTGTATGAATTATTGAATGGAAAACTGATGGTTTACTCTAAAAACTTATCCCCAAACTATAATTTAAAACAACAAAATTTTTTTTTTGGGGGGGGGGGGCGGGGGGGCATCACTGCCCTCTGGAAGGAGGCCCAGTCTTTGCTCCTGGAGAGTTGCTGCTGGATTTGAACTGCCAACCCAATGGGCCATAGTCCCGCACTCAACCACTACGCCACCAGGGCTCAGTACACTCCCGCCTCCGCGCCAGAAATTTTTTTTTCCTTTTTTTTTTTTTTTTGGCATCACTGCCCTCTGGTGGTGGGAGTAGGAGGCCCAGTCCCACCCACTGCTGGATTTGAACCTCCATCCCAGTGGGTCGCAGTCCCGTGCACAACCATTACACCGCCGGGGCTCAGCCCTCCCTGAAAATTTTTAGTTTTTTTTTTTTTTTTTAAGGCATCACTGCCCTCTGGTGGTGGGAGTAGGAGGTCTAGCCTTTGTTCCTGTGAGCTGGAATTGAACCTCCATCCCAGTGGGCCGCAGTCCCGCATACAACCACTACACCACCGGGGCTCAGCCCTCCCCAAAAATTTTTAAGAAAAAAACTAAATTTCTGGAGTGGCAGGTCGTTGTGACTTTTTGTGCGGCTTCCCCCCAGCCCACTCCGCCCTCTGCAACACCTTCCCTGACAGGCAGAGGCCGTTCTTGAGGCATTCTGTGCACATGCCAGCCAGCGGATCAGCCACCTGGAACAGGACCTGACGGCCATGCGGGCACTCAGGAGCCTGCTGACTGAAGCCCAGGCCCAGTTGGTAATCTGCAGGCGTTCTCTGTCCTGGAGCCCACCCCGACCCGCAGGGAGGATGGGGGTACTGGGGCACTCCGGGCTGGTTATCCCACAACCACCCTTCTGCAGGTCCGGCTCCACAGCGAGCAGGAGGAGCTGGCTCAGCAGACAGTCCGTCTGTCGTCCACCCTGCAGCAGGACTGGATGGCCATGCAACTAGACGTGAGTATCTGGGGCTGTCCTACCAAAACCCAAACAAACAGCCAAAATGCCCCACTGCCATCGAGGCCTTGCCAACTCCCAGCAACCCCCAGGGCAGAACAGAATCGCTCCGTAGGCCTGCAGAGGCCGTAAGTCGCTGCGGCAGTGGCGGGGGCTGCCTCACTTTCCCCTGCTGGTCTCTCAGTTCACAGCCTGGGACTTAACCCACTGTGCTCCCTTGGCCGAAGCCCGTTGCCTTCGGGGCCCCGGTTCAAGCGGGCCCCCCTGACTTGCTTGTTGCCCTGATAGTACGTCACGTGGACAGCCTTGCTGACTCGGTCCCGACAACTGGCAGAGAAGCTTGCTGGCAAGAGCCGGGAGGCCCTGCGGGAACGCGATGCTGCAGTGGAGGAGAAGCGAGAGGTACAGACCGGGGCGGAGGCTGGGTCCCCTGCTGCTCTGCAGGAAGAGGATGCTTTCTAACCAGAGCACTGCTAGCCTCCAGCCCCCAGCAGCTTCCTGACACCATAGATGTCCCGACACAGGCCTCACCACTTTTTCCCTTTGCCTCCTTGTCCACGTCAGCTCCTCTCCTGCCGTTTCCTGGTGCTGAGTCTCGGGCCTGATTTAGTGCTGCAGGGTAGCTGCCCAGGGCAACGTGGTTCAGAGAGAGAAACTGCACCGAATCCTGGAAGAACTGTGTGGGGAAAACTGTTCTTTCTTCCCAGGTTTCCAGGAAGCTGGACCAAGTCACGACTCACTTAGAGGGCTGCCTGTGCAAAATACAACAACTGGAGTTGGAAAACAGCATCCTAACAGCAGGTGAGTGCGCGTGCCGGCCCTGCTGAGCCAGGGCTGTGGCCTCGAGCAGCCAAGTACTGGAGGCGCTTGGTTTCAGGAGGAAGTATGGGAAGGTTCTGACTTGGCAACCACATGGTGTCATTAGGATTCTTCTGGCGCAGATCTCCAGGCTCAACTGCAGTTCCTGGCCAGTGTCGAGAGCCAGCACAGAGAATTAGAAGGTCAGCTTGCCCAGTGTACCCAGGACCTGGCCGTGAAAGAGGACTTGCTCTGCCAGCTCACCCAGAAGAGTGAGGAGCAGGCCACGCGGTGAGTTCCCATCAGACGCTGGTGACTGCCGACACACTCAGGTTGTGGGCCCACACGGGATCTAACAGAATGTCTGGCAGATGGCAACAGGCAGAGATGGCCCTCAAGCAGACACTGACAGAGCTGCAACGCCAACAGGATGTCCTGAGCAAGGAGGCCCAGGACCTGAAGGAGACCCTGGAGGTGAGGCCGATGGTTGGAGGCAGGGGAACTGGGAAGCTTGCCTAAGTGGCACAGAGGTGAGACTTGAGAAAAGGCCTCTGCCTCTGGGGTCTAAAACCCCCCTCCTAGACCTCACGTGTGCCGCCTCCTTTCTGGTCCCTTTCCTTCTCTTTCCCTGCTCTTCCTAGTTTGCAGAGCAAGAGAATCAGGTTGCTCACCTCGAGCTGGGCGAGGTGGAATGCCAGCTGAAAGCCACACTGGAGGTGCTCCGGGAGCGCAGCCTGCAGTGTGAGGAGCTCAAGGACACAGTGGAGAAGCTGAAGTAATAGCCCCCCCTCCCCGCACGCAGCTTTCCCAGAAGGAATTGTGCCCGCCCTCAAGGCCTCCTTTTCTCTCTCAGAATGCCATTCTGTAGGGGGGTTTGGGAGGGGCATTCAGAGTAAGGACCTTGGCCATCTTCCTCCTTCCCAGGGCTACACTGGCGAGCGCTGTGGCAGAGATCCAGGAGCATGCCCTGGAGAAGAGCCGCCAGCATGCACACGAGTTAGGGGTGTTAACTGAGCAGCTACAGAGCCTGACCCTCTTCCTACAGCAAAACCTAAAGGAGACGGTAAATTTCTTCCCGTCCAGTTGTGTCTTCATTGCATCGAATGGCCTTCCCCAGACGTTATGCCTGTTCCACCTCTGTAACCTCCAGCGACTTCCAGTTGCCACAGATCTCTTTGGCCAGCACTCCAACCTTTCTGCCCTGTCCCCTTCTTTCTTAATATTCTCACTCCAATCAGAGAGTCCATACCAGTGTTTCCCAACGTGGGTGATACTGCCTCTTGGTATTCTGGAACGAGCCAGGGGAGCTGCACAAACAGATACCCATCTACACTTTATCTTGGATTATGGGTAACAATACAAAAGTTTTTAATTGCCAACAGGAAACTAGCTAGTATTTTCTTGCCCTGCAGAGGGCAGTAGACCAAATTGGAAACCTATGGCTTGTGTACACACACACACACACACACACACGGGCACCCCACTTCGCTCTAGGCTCAGACTGTTCCCACATCTATTGTCCCCGGTCTGCAAACTGGCAATCCCTCTTCCTTTCCTGCTACATTCCTCCCCCTTGAACCTTCTTGTGTGAGTGCAGTCAAGCCTTGCCCAGGTTTAGGGTGTGGCTCTCAAGCAGGAAGTGCTAGGGGCTCTGTCCAGGAACAGAAGTGTGAGACTCGGGATCTCGTTTTTTTTTTTTTTTTTGCGATATTCCTCACAAACTTACTTTCCCTTCCTACTTGTATTGATTTCCCTTAGAAGTTTCTTTTTGAAATTGATGTTCTTTGGCATCAAGTCGATGGTGTTTTGAGAAAGCAGGAATTTAGCCTTGCAGTGTTGACTCCCTGCCAGTGTACATGAAAGAAGAGATAGCTGAGAGCTCTCAGAATAGAGTTAATTGGCTTAACAGTAAAAGGGGCAACCAGGAAGTCTGAAATGCCTGTGAGTTGACCTTTCCCCTAGTTAGGTGCTGAGCGCAGGAACTGCCAAAGAACCCCCAGCCTAGGGAGGGAAGATAGGTAGATATAAACTTGTCACCTGGACAAGTCAGCATGGGCCCCTGTGGGAAACAGAAAGCACCAAGTTTACTGAGAGTTAGAACGCAGGTGATCCTGGGCAGAGTCTTGAGGGGCAGAAGTTTGCAGGGTAGGGGTGGGCGTATGGGGAAGCCCACTAGGGGATGATGGTATATTAAAAGCAGAGAGGGGCTGAGCCCCGGTGGCGTAGTGGTTGTGCGCGGGACTGCAAACCACTGGGATGAAGGTTCAATTCCAGCTCCCAGGAGCAAAGGCTGGGCCTCCTACTCCCACCACCTGAGGGCAGTGATGCCTAAAAAAAAAAAAAAAAAGCAGAGAGATATTACATGTACGCTGTTTGTCGTGGCTGCCTCATCGCAACACCTAGGTTACGTGCCGGGTCTCCAGGGTGGACAAGGCAGCCAAGATTGGAGAATGGGAAGTGGAAAAACCCAGTGCTGTCAAGTTCATTTGTACTCATAGTAAGCCGTCCGTATACATTAAAGTACAGGTTTCCCCATGACGTAAGTTGACAGAAGCAGATTGGCACTTCTGTGTCCCGAGCAGTGGCTGGTGGGTGTGACGTGCTTGGCTAGCAGCTAAGCACGCAGACTCCCACTGCCACCAGGGCTCCTGAATGGGAAGCAGCTTTTGATGAAAGGCGCTCTATGGGGTGAGACAGGGGGACCAGATTGTGAAGGGTCTGGTGTGCCCTGGTGTGCAAGTGGTTAAGCACTTGACTGCTAATGGAGAGCTTGGTGGTGGTCCCTGCCACCCCGGGAGGAAAGAGTGTCAGCCTGGGGGTCCACGTGGGGCAGTTCTGCTTTGCCCTGTGAGATTGCTGTAAGTTGACACCGATGTGATGACAGTGGGTGTTTGTTTGTTCCTGTATGACAGCCCCAAACACTCCCCTCTGGTTGCATGGCTCTCCAGTGCCCGTCGGAACTGACCTGATGTGGGGCTCTTAGTTTGGTTGTCTGTTCGACTAGAGTGGAAGTCACTGAAGGGTTCCCATTCGGCGAACAAGCTAGGTCATGCTTCGGAGAGCACGCGGAGAAGACGGGGCTTGGAACGGAAAGGGACGAAGAGTCACAATTGTGATGCAGGCTTGAACCAGTGGCGGAAGTGGAGGAGAGCCACCTTGGCAGCACAAAGCCTGGGTGTGGCCTGTGATGAGCCACTCTGCCAGACTTCTCTCGGTGCTTGAGCTTGGGGAAGAATCCAGTGGAGAGAGAGTGGGCATTTGTGTGTACAAGAAGTGTCTGTTTTTGTGGCGCCCCGGCTGAGGCTGCCCCGGGAGTGGAGGAACCCAGGGGAGGGCAGCAGTACAGATGGGCCCTGTGGGTCGAGAGAAGAACGAGCCAGAAAGGTATGAGACCCACATCTCTCGGAGAGACAGTTCTGCCTTGACAGTTAAGAAAGGGAAGCGTCAAAGAGAAGTGAGTATCCAAGAGGTCAAAAAAATCAGAGCTGAAAAGTGTCTCTGACTTTTGAAAGTAAAGATGCCATCGGTGACAAGAGTTTTGGTGGCAGGCAGACATCCGACTAGTGAACCGAAGGGTAGACAGCTAGTGAGGATTATAGGCCTCACTGGACACTGTAATTAAAGGAGAGGGGGAAAGGCAGCTATTAAAAGAGGACTTGAATTAGGAAGAAGGTTTCTGGTTGTTGTTTCAGTGAGAGACTTGACTCTAACTCCCCATGCTCTGGACAAGGACGAATGGACAGCCTGAGGGCCCGGGCGAGAGAGACAGCCAGGACGGCAGGCCGGAGCGATGGCTGGGGAGGTGGTGCACTAACCCCGAAGAAGCTCTTTGGTTTTTCAACTTTGTCTTAGGCGGAGCCAGAGCAGCTTTGGATGAACACAGCTTGTGCACCTACCAAGGAGCACGCTCTGCCTGGGGACCCCACCCTCTCTGGAAACATCGCGACAGCAGTGCCAGATGAAGGTTAAAGTCTCTGGGGTTGGGGGCGGGGAAATTGTGAGCCTGTTCCTGATAGCTTGAGGGATGAAAGTGCCCACTCCCTAGCTGGCCTGCCTTTCCCTCCCTCCCTCCCCGTCCAGCGGGCCCTTGACCAGCTCCCCCTTCCATGCTGGATTTCGGTTTCAGAGCCAGAATCAGCTCCCGTGCCTTTGCTGGGAAGTGACAACAGTGCTTTCACCCGAGTCGGCGCCATGGCGTCCCTTCAGCCCACAGGTTAGGATGGGCTCCAGGGATCTCGCCTCGTTTCTAGAAGGCATTTCTGGTGGCGACGAGTAGAGTCTGGAGCAATGAGATGTGCTTTGCTCTAAAAACCTCAATTCTGCTTGGGCTCATTTTATTCCGCCTCTAGGGCTCTGTCGTGGCCCTGCCGAGGGGTTCTGGTGGTGTAGTGGTTATGGGTTGGGCTTCGCTCCTCATGGCTGGCAGTTCAAAGCCACCAGTTGTTCTCTACTCCCCTAACGAGTTACAGGCTCGGAAACCCACAGCGGGGGTCACTGTCTAAGCCAGCTCGAGGAGAATGTGCGTTCTATCGGCTGGGGACACAGATAAGGGTTCTGGGGGGTGGGGGGGTGGCTATCGGTGGCACAGACGCCTTCCTTCCAGAGCCGGAGGTCTCTAGCTGTGTCTGGACTTTTCCCTCTAGAGACCCGAGACATGGAGAAGGGCCTGGCAGAGATCCGTGCCGTGACTCTAGGGCTTCAGAGCTTGTGTTCCCTGCTGCACGAGTCCAAGGAAGAAGCTGTCAAGGCCCTGCAGCGAAAAGTGTGCGTGGGCTGCGGTCTGGGTGAGAAGGCGGGCGGGAGGCGCAAGCGGTCCTGGAGAGGACAGCAGTGTGATGCCAAGCCCTCTCTCCTTCCGCCCGCAGGTGTGATCTGCAGCGTCGGCTGCAGGCCCAGGAAGAAGAACACCAGGAAGCCCAGAAGGCGAAGGAAGCGGACATAGAAAAACTGAACCAGGCCTTGTGCTTGCGCTACAAGGTGAGGGAGGGGCCTGGAAATGGGGCGACGAAGAACTGGGACACCTCTCCTGGCCCGTGGGGAGTCATCTTCTCTCCAGGAATCTGGGTGGTGGAGATTTTCCAACCACTGCCCTCGTTTTGCACTTTGGGATCAGACATTTCACATGTTTGGGAATCCACGACGGGCTGACCTGCGAGCTGCCCCCCACCCCCACCCCGGCCGACCAAGGGGAGAAGATGGGGACTCGAGAGCCCTCCCAAACACTGACATGTGCCTTGCCTGACCTGGTAGCCCTCTAGGCAGAGCTAGGGTGTTATCCCTGGCACCGACTGGGCTGAGCAGGGCCAGGTAGTGTATCAACTGGCAAGGGTGCCAAGAAGGCGCAGCACTTGCACCCTCTCTCTCTCCCCCCCCCCCCCCCCCCCCCCCCCCCCCCCCCCCCCCCCCCCCCCCCCACCTTCTCGGCCCTCTCCCCTCCCCCTCCCTCACAGAATGAAAAAGAGCTTCAGGAAGTGATCGAGCAGCAAAACGAGAAGATCCTGGGGCAGATAGACAGGAGTGGAGAGCTCATCGTAAGTCCCTCTTGGGGCTGGCCCTCGCGGCCAGGTCCCCTGAGTGTGAGGACTGGATGCACAGAGGACGTGGAGCATGACCAGCTCGCTCCTCTCACCTGCAGAGCCTTCGCGAGGAGGTGGCTCAGCTGACCCGCTCACTTCGGCGCGCAGAGACAGAGGCTAAGGTGCTCCAGGAGACCCTGGCAGGCCAGCAAGACCCCGGCGGTCAGTCCATGGCCACTAACTGGATCCAGGAGAAAGTGTGGCTCACCCAGGAGGTGACTGGTCCCTGGAGGGACCTGGGAACACAGGGAGGGGCAAAGCGCTGTGCAGCGTTATTCACACAGGCCTGTGCCCTACTGACCTGGACGTGTTGACAGGTGGACAAGCTGAGGGTGATGTTCTTGGAGATGAAAGATGAAAAAGCAAAACTGCAGCTCAAGTTCCAGAGCCATGTAAGTGTCCCCAGCAGCAGCGGCCTGGGCCTGTCCAGTGTCCAGGCCCCACCGCGCCCTGCTGTTCTCTGATGCATAGGACATGTTTGCTCCTTAGAGAAACATCCTGGAAGAGAACGTGCGGCGCTCGGACCGAGAGTTACAGAAACTGGATGACACGGTGCAGCATATTTATGAGGTGAGGCGGGGCAGGGGTACCACGCAGGCCCCTGGAGCTGCTGCTCATGGCTCGCTCTCTCTCTGGGCAGTCCCAGAGAGCTGGGAACTTGGCCGCGGCTGGGGCCTCCACTTGGTCCCCTCTGCCTGGCCAGAGCTTCCATGGGATGGGGGCCTTGAGCCTGTGACCCCGAGCTACCTTCTCTCTGTCTCCCTCTCCCCAGACTCTGCGGTCCATCCCAGACGTCGTAAGAGGTTGCAAGGAACTACAGGAGTTGCTGGAATTTCTGAGCTGAGAAACCAAAAGCTGGAGCCTGTTTTGCACCCCTTTAATGGCAGTACCCCCCTTTCTCCAATATCAGGACCAACTGGCATGGAGCCACCCGTGTTTAAAGCTATTTAAATAAAGGATGAATGTATTTCTTTAAGTCCATTCGATCGTTTTTCTTGGCAGTGTGGAATGAGGTTAGGAGAGAGGGCTCCCCTGCTGCCCGCCCCCCTTTGCTTGGTTTTCCCCCAATACTCGGCACTGGACTGCTTGTTCCCTGGCGTTCAGCCTGCGGGAACAGAAAAAAGCTTTATTCTCCACCTCCCCTCGCCCTCCTGGGGTCGGTCCTGGCGGGGAGGGGGGAGCGGCCAAAGCTACTCCTGCTCTGACCTCTAACCCCTTATGGGTGCCTCTGCCCCGCCTATACCCTACCTGTTGTTCACTGCCTCCCGGGACAGGGCTTATCCCCAACGCCTGGCACCCGGGAAGTGATTGTGGCAGAAATGAGGGCGAGCCCGCTTCCTGCCTCTGGGGCCCCGGTGGCAGGGCGCCACGAGTGGGAGGGGGGTCAATCCACAGCACAGCCTCTGGGGTCCTGGCAGGATGGTCACTCCACCTCCTCGCCCCACCCCTGAGGGCGTGGCCCGACCGAGGGCGCCAGTCCTGCGAGGGGGCGTGGTCGGGGCGGGAGCTGCCCCGCCCCCCGGGGAGTCACGTAGCGCTGCGGCAGCGCAGCTTTATTTACCAGAGCCGGGTGGGAGCCTGGGCTGCTGCAGACCAGAGCTGCTGCGCTGTTCGCCGGCTGCTGCGGCCGCTGCCAACTTGCTGCGCACAGGTGAGGCCCCGCGGGAGGCGGGAGCTGCTCCGCCGCCCCGCTACCTACCTGTTCTTGCCCGGCTCCCTGGGGCATCTGGCGTGTCTTCGGCGCTCGCCCCAGCCTCCCTGCTCCTCCCTGCAGACTGCCAACTCCGTAGCCCTGCCTCTGTGGAGCCCACCTCCCTCCTGCACCTCCGTTTGCCCGACCCCGAATCCCCTGCCTTCCAGAGTTCTTCTTGAGGTCACTCTTCCAAGCTCAGTAGCTTCCCCCGCCTCCTGTGCCCCCCCAGCCCCTTCTCCGCCCTCTCAGTGCCTTGCTCCGCCACCTCCTGCCACACAGCCCTCCGAGTGTCTGAGGTCTGGGGGACAAAACGCTCCCCACTACCCATCCCTTCCTCCACACACGGCTCTGGGGGTAGCCTCGTCTCCCCAAACGAGCAGCCCTCTTCCCTTCCACATGAGTGCAGCCTTCTGGGGCCACCCTCTGGTTCTGGGGTGGTGAGAGGCACAGGCACTTTGGCGTCTGGAACAGAAGAGGTGATGGAAACCTGTGTCACTCCTACCCCCCACTTGCCCCCCTCCTCCCTGTCGAGGGGAAGGGGCAGAGCGATGTGGGGGGTTTGCCTCCTCCTGAAGCCCGGGCTGTCAGGGCAGTTCCCTGGGGGTGCTGCAGAGAATGGGAAATGAGAAACTAGAAAGGCCAGGGCATACGCCAACCTCAGGAAGGGGCTGGATGCAGCAGGAGTGTGGGTGGGTACCCTCCCTTGGGTAGAAGTCTCACCAGACCTGTGGCTCCAGGATTGCTCACCTCCCCACCCCCACCGTGCGTCTTCCCCAGGGGCTGGGAAGGGTGCCCACCGGCACAAAAGGACACGTGGGAACTGGGACTCTTGAGCCATGAGCTGGCCAATGGGTTTGTGTGACTTGGGAGCCCCGGAACCGTGCCAAGGACTGCTTTGTGCCCAGCCCCACGCTGTGGGGACAGGCCATTTGGTCCATCTGGCCAGGAGACACGGCAGAGGAGGTAGTGGCTCTTGTCTCCATTCCAGAGAGCCATCTCGGTTCCAGAGAGCCGCCGCCATGCCCCACTCGTATCCGGCACTCTCTCCCGAGCAGAAGAAGGAGCTGTCGGACATTGCTCTGCAGATTGTGGCTCCAGGCAAAGGCATTCTCGCTGCAGATGAGTCTGTGGGTAGGTGGGGGCCTGGGGCTGCGTGGGGTGGGGTGGGGGTGGGTAGGAAGGGCCGTGCATGGCCTTGCTGCCACTGCTCCTTCCTCTCCAGGGAGCATGGCCAAGCGGCTGAGCCAAATCGGGGTGGAGAACACCGAGGAGAACCGCCGGCAGTACCGCCAGGTGCTGTTCAGTGCCGACAACCGAGTGAAGAAGTGCATTGGAGGTGTCATCTTCTTCCACGAGACGCTCTACCAGAAAGACGACAACGGCGTCCCCTTTGTGCGCACGATCCAGGACAAGGGCATCGTCGTGGGCATCAAGGTGCAGCCCCAGGCCCCGGGAGCTGGGAGCAGGGGTGGGGGTTCGATTTGGAAAGAGAGGGGGGGGGAGGGATGGCCAGGTGGATCCTGCCTGAGCTCCTGTGTGCCCCCAAAAGGTTGACAAGGGTGTGGTACCTCTAGCTGGGACGGATGGAGAATCCACCACTCAGGGTAAGAGGGGATAGACTGTGGGTGCTGGGAGGGAGGTGGGAGGAGGAGGAGCAGGAGGGTAAGGCTGGCCCTGTGCCTGCAGGGCTGGATGGGCTCTCAGAACGCTGTGCCCAATACAAGAAGGATGGTGCCAACTTTGCCAAATGGCGCTGTGTGCTGAAAATCAGCGAGCGTACCCCCTCATCGCTTGCCATCCAGGAGAATGCCAACGTGCTGGCCCGCTATGCCAGCATCTGCCAGCAGGTATGTGTGTGTGTGCGTGTGTGCGTGTGTGTGTGTGTGTAGGGCTATCAGGTGGGTGTCTTGTACCTGATTGGGAGAGTGTTTCAGGGCTTCCTCCATCCTTCCTACTGCCCCTCCCATGCCACTGTGCCCTTTCCTGCAGAATGGAATTGTGCCCATTGTGGAACCTGAGATCCTGCCTGATGGAGACCATGATCTCAAACGTTGCCAGTATGTCACAGAGAAGGTGAGTCTACACCTGGACCCAGACACGTCCCCAGGGGACCGCTTGACGGGAGAGCCTGTTCCCTATAGCCCCTGATTCAGGCTCAGGGCTGCTTTTCTGATGACCTTAATTGATCCCAGAACAGGCTTGTGGGTCTAAGTGTGTACTGAACCTGTCCTCCTCCAGCCCCCAATCAGGGAGCAAGGAGCAGTAAGTAGACTCAGCTCATGAAACCGAGCGCCTTAGAAACCTCCCCTTGATTGCCCAGGTCTTGGCTGCTGTGTACAAAGCCCTGAGTGACCATCATGTTTACCTGGAAGGGACCCTGCTGAAGCCCAACATGGTGACCCCTGGCCATGCCTGTTCCATCAAGTATAGCCCAGAGGAGATAGCCATGGCGACTGTCACTGCCCTGCGTCGTACTGTGCCCCCCGCTGTCCCAGGTACAGGCTGGCTTCTAACCTGCTCCTCTCCTTCTAGTCTGTCTTCAAGTTCCTATGGTTTCCCGTCCTGAGAAAACAGGCACTGACCAGTCAGATTGTCTTCTGCCCGCCCCCCCTAGGTGTGACCTTCCTGTCCGGGGGTCAGAGCGAAGAGGAGGCATCCCTCAACCTGAATGCCATCAACCGCTGTCCGCTTCCCCGGCCCTGGGCTCTCACCTTCTCCTATGGGCGTGCCCTGCAGGCCTCTGCACTCAATGCTTGGCGAGGCCAGCAGGACAACGCCAGGGCCGCCACCGAGGAGTTCATCAAGCGGGCTGAGGTTAGGAGGCAAAGCCCAAGGTGGAGAGAGGGGTGTAGTGTGCGCCTGGGCAGGGCTCGGGCCCAGAACTACAGTTCTCATGTACTTTTGTCTCCCCGCGGTCTCCCATCTCACAGGTGAACGGCCTCGCAGCCCAGGGAAAGTACGAAGGCAGTGGCGAAGACGGTGGGGCCGCGGCCCAGTCCCTCTATGTTGCCAATCATGCCTACTGAGTCCCACCCCACTCCAAACCCCCAGCCCTTGACCTAGTCACCTGCACCCAAAATACCTGTAGTTAGGACCCAGGCCAAACAGTCATAACCAAGTTCTCCTCTTCCCTCCCCTCTCCCATTGCTGCTCCTGGGACGATAGGATGGGAGACTGCCGAGCCTCTGAGGCTGAGGGCGGGAGGACGGGCTAGAAGGCAGAGCAGTGCCTGGTTCTTGGTGTGCTCCTCTAACCCCGCTGTCACTCCCCCACGACAGGGTAGCTCTCCTTGGCCTCTCCTTCTCATCTGTCTTCTCTTCCGGGACCAGAGGGCTGGACACCGCCCTGATTCATGCCCCGAGTGCATACCACGTAGCAAAATAAATGGTAGCAAACCTGCTACTCCGTCTGTCTGTTTTCCACACCTAATTGTCACCCTCTGGTTTCTGACCTTTGCTGAACCTCCCTCAGGGGCCCTTTGACTGGGCGTAGGGAGGGTGAGTTTCAAGTTTGGCCTTTCATTTCGTGGGGGAGGGGCATCACCCACACGTTATCTCCAGCTCTGGCTATTGCCTGATCAGACCCAGGCCCAGGCCCGCCAAGGGGCAGTGTGAAGGGCACATCCGGGCCTCCAGGCCAGAAAAGGGAGAGACAAAACTGATGCTAGCCTCCAGACAGGGAGGTCAGGTTGGGGGAAGAGGGGCATACGTGTGAACTTGGGGGCCTGACACTTTCAGAGGGGGAGCCAAGCCTGAGTGCCTGGGCGTTTGCCCAAGAAAACGCCCCAAGTTCTGAGGGCTGCCAGGGCTAGGGCAAGGTACCTGGGTGGGGGCAGGGGGCCCATTGCTACAGCCCAACTCCCATTTGGGGAAGAAAGAGCGAGGGTGGGGCTGCCTGAGCAGGTCCGTCGGCTAGGCTTTAAGGTAGGCTGGGCACCTTAGTCTACCTCGGCAGATTAGTGAGACAAAGGGAAGCGAGACCAGGACATACTGGGCATGAACTAGGCGTGTGCCCTGTGAACCAACCGAGGCAACCTGGCTCCTCATTAGAATGTGGGTGTGTAGGCCTAACCTTCCACTCAGGAACCCATTGCCCAGATGCTGACTCACAGGGCAGGGCAGAATGGCCCTGTGGGTTTCCAAGACTTTGAATCCGCATGGGAGTAAACCATTTCATCCCTTTTCTGCATAGGCAGTTGACCTTGATGGCTACCAGCTCAGTGTCCCCAGACCTCCCGAGGACCTTGTAATAAGCTGACACCCTGAGTGCCTTTTGCAGTTAGCAGTGCACTGTGTAACCCACTGAGCCACCAGGCCTGGTAGATCCTTCCGGGACCTGTTGTAGTCACGCTCCATTTGCTCACTCATTTATGTAATGTAGCAATCCTGTCAAGTAAGGGCCACCATTTCTATTTTAACATGAGAAAACCAGAGGTTAATTAACTTGCTCATAGGCACAGGGGAGTGAGGAGTTGAGCCCCCACGTGATAAAATCTAAAGTTTCTTACACATTTTCCAGATTGAGAGATCTTTTTTTTAGTTTTAACCTTATGAACTAGGTGAGGTGTTATGGAGCGCACCAGCTGTCCATCCAGCAATTCGTACATAGTTCCTTTGAGATCACCCATTGGCATCACCGGAATCTGCCGTCCCATCCCACTTTCTCCCACTGCACCGCATCTCCCTTCCTCCGGCCCTTCCTATCCCTTCGTGCCTTCTCAGCTGAGCTCTTGGAGATTTTGAAGTGTTTAGGTGTTGGGACTTTTTGTTTTTTTTTGGGGGGGGCATCACTGCTCTCCGGCGGTGGGAGTAGGAGGCCCAGCCTTTGCTCCGTGGAGCTGGATTTGAACCTCCCACCCAGTGGGCCGCAGTCCCGCGCAGAACCACGACGCCGCCGGGGCTCAGCCCGGTGTTGACACTTTGGGAACAGATTCAACGTGAATTAAAACACTGCACTGAGCGCGCCAATTGTGCTAAAAGGTACGGACCTGCCACCCCCTGTGTTCGAAGCTGGTGCTCCAAACTGGCCGCTCTAGGGAGGGGGAGGCCATGTGCGTGACTGACGACGTAGGAACGCGTGGAGCCGCCGTACACAGACGCCTTCCCTGGGATACTGATGAGAAAGGGCTCGCAGCTGGGAAGCAGTTTGCTCACGGTGGCCTAGCCAGTGTCCGACTACGCAAAATCAACCTCCTCGTCCGCGGCGTGCGGCCCCGCCCACCGCCGCCCGCCCGCCGGCGGTAGCGCTCGCGTCCGCGGCCCCGCCCTCTCCGCATCGGGCTTTTGATTGGTGGAGGCTCGCGGCCCCGCCCCTCGGCGGCCGGAGCGGCCGGATGCGAGCATGGCGGCGGCGGGGGCCGCGGCGACAGATCTGGGTACGGGGCTCCTCCGCGCGGGAGGGCGGGGAGGCCTGGGTTCTCGTGACGGGGGACGGGGGTCGCGCCGACGTGGGCGCAGGGGTGACCTGGGGCCGGGCTTCCTGGAGACTTAAAGGCGCGTTGGTGCGGGTCCCTACGAACGCGGCCGAGGGCCTGGGAGCCAGCAGCGGCTGCCCGCGAGCGGGGCCGGCCCCCGGGCTTCACGCTGACGCCTCGGCCGGGCCCCCGTGTCCCCAGAGGTGATCCGGGGGAAACGCGCTGCCCTCTACTTCGCTGCCGTGGCCATCGTGCTGGGCCTGCCGCTCTGGTGGAAAACCACGGAGACCTACCGGGCCCCGCTGCCCTACTCGCAGATCAGTGGGCTGAATGCCCTGCAGGTGAGACCCGCGAGGGGCGCGCCGAGGGGCTGCCCGCCGGCTCGCTGGGGGCTCGGCTGATGGCCCTGGCCTCCCCTCCCCAGCTCCG
>PVJH01027528.1:0-28469 GCA_004026705.1 Nesogale talazaci | reverse complement strand
AAGGAGGAAAAGAAAGTTTTGAAACTGGCTGCGGTCGGGATTATACAGGACTGCTAAATGTGATCAAACTATGGAATGATATGATTTCTGTTTTAACTTCTAATAAATGATTTTGTTATAATTTTTCTGCAACAATAAATGAAACAATAATTTTCTGTAGTCACTTCTATAGTCCCTAATCTTCTATGCTTTGAAATAGAGCTAAAAATTAGCTAACTGTATTCTGGGTTGGACCATATAGATCTCTTCAATGAATGCAGTCTGCTAAATAAAAAAAATTCAGTCATAAACTTGATTGCAACTCTTAATGACACTTTAGGGCAAAGTGGAAGTGCTCTCGGGTTTGCAAGAATTTCTACAGGACTAGAAATCTTTCTCTCTCTCACAGAATACCTAGCTAGTGATTTTTGACTGAGAACTTTTGTATTAATAGTCACAGTCACAACACAAACAGGACTTGTGATTAATGTCTAACTTTGATAAACTTATTCTTATCAAAATATTGATTGGTCTTCCTGTACTGGAACTATTGCTTATATTTATCCCGCTTTTATGATGTCGGACTGTTTTTTTATTCCTCCTACATTTTTGGCCACATCAACATTATTCTCACTGTCTATCCATCTTCCACCAACTTCTACATGTTGATTTATCCTAAAAGTCATCCTTTGGAAATTCTCTCTTCATTGCAGTATACGCTAGCTGGTTTCATAAGACCCTTCGTGGTCTGGCTCTTCTTTCTATCTCCCCCATCCCCAATGTTTTAAATACATGTTGTATTAACCTCTGCAAACCTAATTTATGTCCAATTCAGGCATTTCTCTTGATCTCCAGACGTTTAATTCTACCAAGGGTATACTGATGATCTTCTGTCTAGATCTGCTCCCAAACTCTAACGTTGGACACCCAGATCAATCCAGCCTCTGGTTTTCTCTACTGAATATAACACCAAATCCACTGGTTTTGAATTGTCCAAACACATAGCGATCTATAGTGTTTGTGAGCACATGGGAACAAACTACGAGGGGAGGAGAGAGGAAGACAGAATGAAATACATCCTGGCCCACCAAACCCTGAGGACGATATTTCAGCTTGTACAGAGAAGATCGGAGAGCAAGCCCCTCCAAGAGACATAACATCCCTCATTGATTCATAGTGCTACAGGGACAGCACTGGAGAAACAGTGTGGGAATTGTGCCCAATCTGATCCCACAATACCTGGGGTGAAACACTAAGGGTATGCATCAGAGCAGTAAGGGGAGCAAAGCAATGAAGTCACCCCACATAGACTTGGGAGCCAGGGCATGGCACCTCACCAGAGAACTGCTTGTAATTCACCTAACACACAAATAAAGGTCAACACTAAAAAAGATCAATACACACAAAGGTCAACAAATAGACCTGTCACTATTTATAGGCTTTTCTTTTTTGTTATTGGTTTAGTAGTTGTTTTGTTTTGCTTTGCTTTTGTGTTTACTGTTTTGGCTTATCTATCTAGATATAATAGGTGAGATAAACAATATGGAGGAGGAAAATTGAGAATGATGCTTCAGGGCGACATGGAAGACAGGGAAGAAGGAGGGTGTTGATAAACCCAAGGACAGGGGAACCAACCACAAAGGTTCTAAAATTGCTGGCGAGAAGGGCACAGGATGCCTGGTGGGTTTTGATCAAAGGCAATATAACCAAGAGGAATTACAGAAAGCTGAAGGAAGGTTGAACATGCTCGTGGGACAAAAGGAAAGTAAAAGGAAATAGATGACAGAACTAGGAGGCAAGGGATATTTATAGAGGTCTAAATACATGCATGTACATATGTGTATATATTTATATATGATGATAGGGAAATAGAACTGTGTACATATATTAATATGCCATGTATTAACATAGGCCTGGACAATGTGCCTGTGCTCAAGCACCCCCCAAAACAAGAGCACTTTGTCCTAGTAACCCAGCAATCTGTTATGCTCACTTTCTCCGACATGATCGCTGAAGACAAAGCGGGTGCATAAGCAAATGTGGTGAATAAATCTCATGGTTTCTGGTTATCAAAAATATGTCTTGTGTCTTGTGTCTTAAGTCTTGAGGCTAGATAAGCAGTCATCTAAAAGCAACAAAACCCATATGGAAGAAGCACACCAGCCTGTGTGAGCATGCTGTGTTGATGGAATCAACTATTTGACATCAAGGACCCAATGCAAAAAATCATGTTGATGTGAATGAGGGATGGGGAATAGAGTGGGAACTCAAAGCCCATCTGTAGACAAATGGACATCTTCTCACAGAAGGGTCACAAGAAAGTGATGATCCAATGAAGTATTGGTAAAGGTAGGGTAAAGTATAGCACCGATGAAACGCACAACTTCCCTCTTGTTCTTAAATGCTTCCACCTTTCCTCTATCATGACTCCAATTCAACCTTACAAATCTGGCTAGACCAGAGCGTGTACACGGATACAGATTAAGAGCTCACAACGCAGGGGATCCAGCATTGATAAACCCTTCAAACAAATAATGAGAATAACAGTACCAGGAGGGAAAGGGGAATGTGGGGGAAAAAAAGGGGAACCCCTCACAACGATGGACTCATAACCTCCTCCAGGGGGACAAACAATAGAAAAGTGGATGAAAGGAGACAGTGGTAAGTGTAAGACTGAAAAATGTAATGATTTGTAAATTATCAAGGGTTCATGAGAGAGGGAGGGAGGGAGGGAGCGAGAGGAGAATGAACTGATAGAAAGAGCTCTAGTTGAGAAAAATGTTTTGAAAACGATGAAGGCAGCATATGTACAGGTGTGCTTGACACAATAGATAGATGTATCGATTGTGATAAGAGCTGTAAGAGCCTCTAATAAAAAGTGCAAAGTGATAGCTTAGTGCTCTTGCCACACTTGCTTACACAGAATGGAATTGTTATTCACTAGAGAAATTGTTTGTAATTTACCTAAAGCACAAATCTATTATTTGCTATTTTGTTCCCTCAACTTGGATGCATTTTCTCTATCCTCAACTTCCTAAAAAATCCTAACCTGTCCTTTGCTTTGGACTGATTACTATCCAATGCAAGGGTACATCAAGGTTGAAATGAATGGGCAGCAACGGACAGCAATGGCACAGGGGAGCTTTCCTGACATCCGCATACTCTCCTCCGATCTCTTCACGTCAGAACCACCACTCGCATGAAAACTTTTCCCCTGCAACAAATCTCAATGAAAGATAAGTTCCGTTGTTTTAATTTTTTTATTAAATATTTATTCTGTTTCAGAGAACTCAACATTGTTGCATCAACAAACCAAATAATTAGTAATCATTAGGTCAGAATGCATAATCATACCATTGATCTCCCTTTTGGCCTATTGTAAAGCAGTTTCAGTTAAAAACAAAGAAGGGAAGGGGGAATTGACCTGTATTAAGCCCCTGGTGAGTCCCCACTGCCCTAGACCAGGGATGCAAATAGCCTTGCTCATATACAGAATGCACTGAAAAGTGGATTGCTGAAGTTACAAATAGGTTAAAATGTAACATTCAATCATTTAATCTCACTCATGATCTATTGAAATTTTAGTTCATAGTATTTTGTTTTCTTTTTATTTGAGTTTTTTTTATTATTTTTACTTTTTTATTCTTTTAGTTTCGCTTGTTTGCTTTTTTGCCAAATGGTTTTGTGTATATGAAATTCAGGTTGGTAAATCTGTACACACTCACTGTGTGAATGGTTCCTTGAAGCAATGGCAGGAAAGCTAAGGAGGAAACAGGGAGCTAACAATGGTGGGCACAAGAATGAAGAAAATATTCTAAATCGATTGCGGTAATGCTTGTACAACCGTTCTTGATGTGATTGCACTACTGGATTGTACGATATGTGAACTATATGCTAATGAAACCATTGGAAAAAAGAAAAGATTTATGGATTCCATTTTAGTGTTATAGAAAAGATACTATGTTCAATGTCCTTTATGCTATAAATTATTGAATACAATACTTAAAAAAGTTTTCTTCCATCTCTTTTTTGAAGCAAATCTCATTCAACACAAGTAGTAAAATAGCAAGCACAGATATATTCTGTGATCTTCAATATGTATATTTGCAAAATTATAACTATAAACTATAGTATGTAGCCTAAAACCTGAATAAGACCAGAGTAATCAATGTTTTTGCCATCATTCTTTTCATCAGCACAACCATATGATCATGAATTTCTAGAGAAATTTATAATTTACAAAGATTCAACAACAGTTGTGTTTTATGATTAATCTTGACTCATTGTTCTTAAAGGAACTATGAGAACCTGATACTCACACAGATGTCCTACAACTGCGATTGTCAACATGAGAAGAACACACAGGATGCCCAGGACCATTGCAATAATATGCCACGGAATTGCTGAACAAAATCAAAAGATAAGTTACATAATTAAAATGTCAAAAGCCTGAGAATTAGGGCAAATTAAGTATTTGTTGATCTTGAGATTAATATCACTATTTACTCACAAATATATCAAATTAATATTTAATGAGCTAGTTATCCAATACTTTAGTTTAGCACAAATGTTATGATCTCATTTTAATTTTTTAATGCATTATTATATTCAGGACTCATAAATCCTTATCATGATCAATACATACATCAGTTGTTTGCAGACCACGTTTGTACATGCTATATTTTCACAAAACCAGGAGGAAACATTACCTTTCTTTTTTTTAGCTGTGTGAGATTTCCTCTTTTGTTTCTTTGAATTAGACAATTTCAACTCCGTGTAGACCATTCTCTCCTCAGTCATTTTGGGGCTTCAAACAAAGTCCACCGAATGATTCCTTTGAAAATTTCATAAAACACAGTCAAATCAACGGAAAAATGGGAACATGTGTCATGAAGCATCCGAGAGTTTGAAGTGAGTGCTCAGTATGAAAAGTTTAAGAAGGAATAAAAATATTTGTTTCATGACATAATTCAGAATGATTTTTTTCTCTTTGTGAGACTTTAGAAAAGACATCATGCCCTGTTCCTCGATACTATCATAAAGTAACAATTGAATTACTGACTAAAACTTTAAGAATGATATATTTCATTCAAAAATGCAAATTATACTTCTCCTGAGAGATATTTTCTGATAAATTAAAACACTCAGCCATTTATGGAGTCTGATGGCTTTGAACCTCTGACCTTGTGGATTACATAAAAATGTTAACTGGACAGTGTCACCAAGTTTCCTTAGTACTTACTAAAAGACAACCAGATTTTGACACTGAGCAAGTTTTGGAAGGGAACAACAAATACCAAGTTGACAAGCTTAGGATCTTATCACATAATTATCTTATGTCCGAATCTGTTTACTTTTTCATCTTATTCACTAGATTACCTGACTCATATTTAAAGGTGTAACTCACTGCGATAGTTGCTTCAGTCTCATAGCAACTCTTTTTAAGGCTTCTGAGTTAGGTAATCTCAGAAGCAGGAGCAGACAGCCTCCTTTTTATCCCCTGGAGTTGCCAGTGGGCACCCAACTTTCCATGAGTTTATCAAACCTCACTGAAATGTCAAAAAGGCATCATGATAAACAGAGAAAAGATGGACATTGTTAAGGATATCTCTTTGCTTGGGTCCACAATCCAAGCTCATGAACAGTCAAGAAATCAAAGGAGGCATTGCATTGGATAATCAGCTACTAATTTATTGAAGAGTGAGGATGTCACGGTGAGGATTAAGGCACACTCCACTCAAGCCTTGCTATTTTCAATTGTATTAAATGCTTGTCAAAGTTGCACAATGAGTAAACAAGATTGCTGAAATATTGACATAATTGAAGTATGGCATTGGCACAGAATGTTGCAAATCCCACTGGCTTCCAACAAACCAGTAAATCTGTCCTTGAAGAAGAAAAGACAGAATGTTCCTTGGAAGGCAGGATAGTGAGACTTTTTTGGACTTGTTACCAGGAGAGACTAGTCCCTGAGAGGGGACATCAGGTTTGGTAAAGGAAAGTGTCAGCAAAAAAGGAAAGTGTCAGAAGACACTTAATGAGATGGATCGATACTGTGGCTAAGACAATGGCATCAAATATAACAATTGTGAGAATGGTGCAGGGACTGGCATGTTTCCCTTGGTTGGGCATAGAGTCCCTAAGGATGGGACCACCCTTGAAGGCAACTGTCAACAACAAACAACATCAGAAATTGTGAGAAAAGGATGAAACCATGAGATAAAGTAAGCAGATTAAGGAAATAAAACTTTTTAAAATTCAAGCAACAACTCTGTGTAGTGATAACTTTTTTGAATGCGTTAAAGAGTCTAAAAACACTGTAACTACTGATCTCAAGGTCAGACAGTAGATCATCTTTAGTTTCCATTAAGGGCATGTTTTACACATCTCCTGTGACATTGTAAATTCATATTATCAACATGTTCTTGAAACATTTCACATATCCTGAAAACTATGATGTCAAAGAAAATGAACAACCACAGAATAAATTGAGGTAATAGGAAAGAACTGACACTATATAAAAGGATTCAACTTACGTGCATGAACACACACACACAACACATATATCTACTCTGTAATAAAAATAATTGTAAGACACTTAAAAATAATTTTCTATGATTGCATTTAAATCATTTGAGATTGAAATGATTTATGATATAACATTTAGGCTATACATAAAATTTGAGTTTACAGACTTCTTAAAATTCATAAGAGTGGTATAACAAACTAACTGAGCCATAAGAAATATTTGTACAAAATTATGTCACATTGATATAATTACTATACTACTAATAACACTTGTAGTTTAAAATCAAATATAATTATAAAAATGCCGCTGCTTAAAAAGCAAAGAAGGCCCATGACAGCTGTTGACAGTATGTGGTTTCTGCCCCATTGTCCGAATGCCAAAGTCAAGAAAATCAGTTTAAAATAAAAACATTATCACAACACAATAAAGCTGAAAATGAAGTCATAAACATTTTTACGTATTAAATGTGCTATTTATGAAATACGTACTTCTAGAAAGCTGTTGCTTTTTCCCTTTCACTCCATGAATTTTCCCAAAGGGTACAGTACAAACATTTTGTATGATAATAGGCATATTTCATCAGAATATCTTCCTTTCTATGATTCATCACATTAGATTCATTCATAAATTAAGATTTTGACTGATTTTCAAATTCTTTTCATAAGTTAGAGTAGTATATGATACAATATATTTAGGGAATCTACAAGGATTATAGGCTAGCTGGAATCTCTTGGTATTCCAATTGTACTATGACTGTAAATTCATTTCTGATCTATGAATAAAAAAGATGTCAAGTAAATGAATGAAATTCAAATGCTTCAAGCAGAAAATAAAACTACTAATAATAAAATATTTGGATATGTGCAAAGACTAATAAAAATAAATTACTAAGAGAATTTCAGGTAATTCAAATAATATTATTTAAGATAATTTTAAAATTTTAAAAATTATTTTATAAATAGGAACAAAATATTCATTTAAAATATTAGTTTTGTTAACTCTTTAGGCAAAAAAGAAAAAGAATGTTGTTCTACATTAATTAGGTTTGATTGGATTTTTCAACTATAATATTTCATCATTTCATTGCTTTGTAATGTTAGTGACATTAGTTTTTTATAAGTATAAATAAGCTACCTTTATTTGTAATAATTTTCTCTTAGGCAAATGTTGATCTATAGAGTGAATCATGTCTATGGTCGTATATTTTAATAGCAATCTATTGTCATTTATTTGCTTTTCTATTCAATGTTTTATGTTCTAAAGAACTTGAAAATAAACGTATTAATGTGAAACTGGATTTCATTTGAATGAAATATAATTCATAATAGGCAAACATTCTGTCTCTTCCTGCTAGGTTTAACTTTATGAAGAGAAAATTAGAATTTTTATAACCTATTTCTAACTTTAGAAGTAAATATATATACATTTCTATGTGTGTGTATATATATATATACACACACAAAGAAGCACATATCTAGGAAATAAAACAAATAAATCAAACAGACATATGACATCCAAAAAGAATTTAAATATCCACAGGCATATCTCTGGGTTAAAAAATAGTTAATACCCTACATTTGCATCCTGATCTGCCCTCATCTTCATCTCTAGCACAAAGTTAGCATTAGGAAATTGTTTGCATGGACTTCAAGATTAATTCTTTCTTCAAATCTAAAATCTCCCCCACCTTCCTATTTTACTTTATCCTCTTTTCTCACTAGTGTGAAAGTAGAGACACATTGGTCACACACTCCCACTGGACATACCTGTGTCTGTGCCCAGGGATTTCCCCAGGTGGAGGAGAAGCTTGGTGAGCAACACAGCAATGATGAGAGAGACGCCTCTGCTGACTTTCCACTCTGCTTTGAGAATAAGAGGGACTGTTGATCAATGTGACCGGCCCTCCGTGTGGCTGCATCTGAAAGAGTCACTGGTCACATGACATTGGATATTACCCCACAGAAAGTGTTCACTGGCGTCTGTACCTTCTTAATTTCTCCCATATTCTGTGGCAGTAAAGAGTCATACAACTCCTACATGAGAATTGTGAAGGACAGTAATGGATCAATACGAACCTGAGTTTCAGCAGTTGGCAGAGAGCTTCAAAGAAAGAAGCAAGGTTCACTTTAGAAACTCACAAACTTAAATGATAAATAATAATCAGCTCTTAAAATCTGTGAAAAAAAATCCAGATTCTACTTGCCATGATACATACATTTTTGCAATTATGAATGAAGGTAATTGCAATAATAAAATGCAGGGTTCCAAAATATTTATGGAAAATAGAATTAAAAATTAATGGAACTTTTTACAAAATTTTGAAGCATCTAGTATATGACAATAAATGAATGCAAAGATGTACATAAGTTTGTCCTGTATTTAATCTAGACATTCTAGCTGCATCCACATGACTTGACAGATTGCAATAAATACACTTACCTCTAGTATTGGATTGACTGATTTGAATAATAGCCATTTATTTGTACTTTTTTCCTTTTTATCCTTACATGGTCTGAGGATATAGGTTTTCTTTTTAAATAAAAAAATTAAGAGGTAGAAGCATCAATTTTTAAACTTATAAAGATTTTATGTAGCCTTTTAAATAATCAAAATCAAAATAACCTGTTTACACTAATTGTAGCCACTTCTGTTTTCAAATTCTTTTAAAATCAGTGTTTTTCTACTTCAGCAAGCAGCAATATGTGTTCTCTAACTATAAAAATAGGTGCTAAACAGGAACAAAATCTTTTGTTTTTTTGTTTTCTTTTTTCCATATCAACCACATTGACCTAAAGGTCCCGGATGCTCTGATGCTTTCACAACATGCATATTTATAGTAACAATGCACGAAGATAAGATTAAAAGTATTGCTAGAAAATAATAGAAACCTTTCATGAACAAGCATATCCAAATGTGAAGCCCATGTTCTTAATTATATTCCATCTAAGTGACAAACATTTTTGAAGATAACCTAATGAGACTAGCATAAATATATGTGGAATAAAAATGGGTGTGTGAACTAAAATGCTAGGTTAGTTTATGTTTTTGTTTTGTATGTGTGTGTGTTCTATTTGTGTGTGTGTGTGTGTGTGTGTGTGCAGGGTGGATAGTATATCGATTTTTTAATTCTATCTCACTGCATGGCATATGGTAAGGTCAGAGGAAGATCAAGAGAGACTGCTGACCTTTTATAAGAATCACATTCGCCGGGGGAGAACCTAGGATGGCACAGAGGGCCCTTCAGGAGGCTGTGTGGTGGGGACGGGCAACCAACTTGCAATGGCAGAAGCTAAGCAGGTCAGAGTGGGAAGAGACCAGGTTCTCCACTGTACTAAGGGGAGGCTCTCTGCTCCTGTAGAGACTTACATTCTGCACATGCACACAGGGACAGGTTTGCTGTCTGATAGTGTCGCTTGGAGTTGGAATCCACTTGATAGCAATGAGCTTTTGCGTGTCGGTGTGCTTCTGTGTCGCAATCAGGATGGAGTTAGCTAGGCTCTTTCTGATCCCTGGAGACTGATCGCTTTGAATAATGTCACGGCCTCAAGAGCTGTCCCTAGTTACTGTGTGGCTGGTGCTAGAATGTCTGGGGTGGAAACACAGCTGTCCAGGAGTGTAAGAAGTCCACAAAGAGAGTGGTGGGAAGAGTGGATTTTATCAATGACTCAAAAATGTGATCAGCAAGCTGTTGTCATGTCTCAAAACTAAGTCAAAACAGCTTATCTCAGATGCTCTATTGCAGTAGCTGTGGAGTGATCAGAGTTTGTGTTGTGTTACCAGCCAGGCTTCTTTCCATTAAGATTATCCTTGTCTATTTATTTATGTTTTACTCTGTTTTCATAGATTCAGCTAGGAATAATCCCTATGCTGATTCGACTATCGCTAGCATTTACTCAGTTTCCTATTTGAAACTATTCCAAATATGGCTGCAACAGGCAAATTTGAAAAACATGGATAAACATTTGGTATATAGCTATGAGTGTATTAATGGGTCATTTATTTCATTTTGCTAGCTACTGTTATGCAACTATATCATCTATCAGTTCTCCCCAGAAGTGTAGAGTAACTCTGGAACTCTACCTTTTCTCTTATGCCAGAGGACTTCACAGGCTTCACAGAAAAGTGAGGTTTTTCCATAAAATATTTTCTCTCTTACTTTTGAGGTGTAGGAGTTCTCTATAATTTTGTAATAATCCTATATTAAAAATGATTTTTAAAAATTGACTGTGGTCTTGTTTCATTCTCTTGTGAGCAGTTTTAAAATTTGTCTTTTCCCTTTTGGTGAGATTTTTGTCCCTCTACCAATATCACACTGTGTTCAATTATGAAAGTTGTATAATAAGTCTTGATTTCTGATAGCTGTAAGTTCTCTAACATGACTTTTACTCAACATTATCTGATTGCTTCTGGTCCTTTGAATTTTGATAATCCAATATTTACATTCTCTGTCGCACACACATGCATATGTCCCTCCATTAAAAAGTTATATTTTTATTAATATTGATCTGGATGAATTTTTTTGTCTGGGGGAAAACTGATATTTTCATAAGGTTTATCTCCCAATTTCACATGCAAACACATGCATTAGCTATGATGTCTGTTTTAAGTATTTTAGAGATGGTTTACCATTACTAATTATAAAATACTTAACTGTCTTCCTCAGATTAAAATAGTTCCCATCTATACTATTTCCTTGAAACTTTCAACAAAAATGAGGATTTTATCAAATATTTTTTGCTTCTATTGACCTAATCACATAAATGACTTACGTGCTCATTAATGTATAGGATTTCTCTGAGTGATTTTTAATGATGTTCCACCCTTATGTTCCTGAAGTACATCTATTTGAATGTGAAGTGCAATGTTTTTTGATGTTGGATTTTTTCTGCTTTTTTAAAAAAGTAACTTTGGTGCTATGTTCATGTGGAGAGATAATGCTTTAAAATACTTCTTTCTCATAAAGTTTGGGTCAGGTGCTGTACTGAGGAAATACTGACATTATTATTCTTACTAGTAATATTTTGAAACTAGCCCAGGTGCTACAAAAACATGGAAGTCAGTGTCAGTGTCACTGTCTCTCCTCTTGTAAACACTCAGACTAGTATTTAAATCTGATGGGAGGAGGGTTTTCAGGGCTGTGAGCAGACTTTCTTTTTTTCCCCTTCTTTTGATTCATCAAATCTTGCACATATAGGCAAAATTAGAGAAAGCACACTGAACTGTCCATCTCATCAGAACAGTGACAGGATCCAAGGTCAACATTGAGGCCTGTGTCAGGTCCTTTCTACTCATCTCTCCCCTTCTGTCATGCTTTCCTTCCAAATTTTTCTCCCTTCCTCCACTTGTCTAGCCACACTCTTCAAGAGCTGCATTTTTGTGGTGAAGACCATTCTTTTCTTTTTTTCCCTTTATAATAATGATGTCATGAGCTTTTTTTTTTTTTTTTTTACGAGATTGCCCAATTGTGCTGAGCAGGTTATCTTCCAATTTTATCCATGCCATGAGCTGTCTGATAATTTCATTACAGACTTTTAGAGAGGCAGAATAGTCAATTTTGTGTAAGTAGCAGAATCTATTTGTCCATTCTTCCACAGACGGACTTTCTGTTCGTTCTACCTTTGCTATTATTGAAAGGACTGTGATAAATATGGATGTGTATATACAAACTTATATATTATTATTCTTTAGGATCTCTTTAGGACAGGGGTGCTCACAGTTTTTCAGTGTGCTAGTTATTTATAAAACAACCAAGTCAAAATAATCTACCAACTACAAAAGTGCAAAACATATCTTATTTATTTGTTACATTTATTCATAAATGCACTCAGAATTCTTTATATGTACAACATATAGTTATGTACTTTGCATAACCACATGAGTCCCTATTGCACAACACAACAAAATTAGCTATGCATATTTTTGTCATTAGCTGAGTTTACTCTAATGACTTGTACTGAATGGAATGAGCCAGGGATGCATAGTCCTGGCAGTAGCTGCTGACAGCCAGCCTCAAGCACACTTCCAAATGATCATCAGTCATGGTGGAATGGTACTTGGACTTAATGATCTCTATGTGGGGTAAGGCTGACTCACATACATAAGTAGAGTTGAATAATGCAGTCAAGGAGGCAGCACATTTTCTCATGTTTGGATACCTTCCCTGTTTATGCACTCTGGACTTCAGCTGAATGCTATTGGTGTCCATGTGAGATGATTTCCCACCATTGCTTTAATATTTCTTTCATCTTAAAGCTAATGATCACGAGTATTCTTCGCAAGATTTTTGGCCATTTGGATGTCAGTTTAGGAGATTGTTCAAATCTTCTGTCCATTTTATTGTATTGTATTTAGTTTCTCATTAATGTTACAATGTTCTTTAGCTTTTTGAGATTAGTCTGTTGTCTGTTATATCATTGCCAAAATTTTTCTCAATGGATTTTCTTTTTATTCTTTTGATGAAGTCTTTTGATGTACATAAATATAATATTTTAAGGGGTTCCAAAACTCTATATTGCTTTCTGTAATACGAGCATTTAAAAATTATGTTGGGTAGTGTATTACAGCCCTTAAGTTTGTCTCTATGTTTTTCTGATGATAGTGATAGTTGTAGGGTTTATATTAATCCACCTTGAGTTCTTTTTTATATAGCATGACATATTGGTCATATTTCATTCTTTTGCACCTGGAGATGGGATTTTCCAGCACCATTTGTTGAAAAGACTATTTCTTCCCCATTTAATGTGCTTTATAGGTGCTGGGTTCATTGTTTTGAAACGTTCTAAATGTTTCTCTGATACTCATGCCAAATGATTTTGGTTAACATTGCTGCAGAAGACGTTTTGAAATGAAGAAGAAAGAGGTCTCTGACTTTTTTTTTCTAGTAGTGTTTGCCTTATCATGGGTTTCTTTTTTTTTACTTATGAAGTTAGGGAATTAGTTTTTTCCATATCTATGGAGAATTTTGTGGGATTTGGATCACAATTTAATTGAATTCATAAAGTGGTTTTGGTAATATTAACATTTTCACTGTATTATGTTTTTCTATCCATGAACAGGGAGTCCTGGTGGTGTAGTTCTTACGTGTTGGGCTGCTAGTGGTAACGTCAGCAGTTTGAAAACACCAGCTACTCTCAGGGAGAAGGATGGGGTACTCTACTCTTAAAGAGATTGAATTCCAGTCTCAGACACTCACAAGGGCAGTTCTACCCTGCGGGTTAGCTATTCGTCTGCATCAATTGTATGACAGTGAGTTTGGTTTCTGGAGTTTTGTGTATGAACCTGAACATTTTTTTTCATGTATCTAAGTCTTTTTTTGTTTGTTGAGGAAGTGTTTTATCTTTTTTTTGTATCTGTCTTTCGTTACTTTGATTAGATTTATTCCAAAATTGAAATGGCTATGTGTTAAGGTGTGACCAGTCTATTCAGCAACGCAAAACCTACTGCTCTGTGAGATAGACATTGGATTTTTCTTCTGGTAAACAAATACAGACATGGAAACACATAGCGGATCACGGTGGGTCAGCATTGACTCAATCAGGATGAGTTTGGGTTTATAGTATTCTTAATGAATTTATTTTGTGTGGTATTGTTCCTTTTATTTTTTTCAGAAAATTTTTCCTTAATTCAATTTACTTGGCATATTTACTTACAGCTTGCTATGCTGTCAAATTGTAGCAGGTTTTTTATTTCAGAGTATTTACATAAAACCATGTCTTCAAACAGAGAAAATTTTCCTTCTTCTTTGCCATATTGAATGCCTGTAAAAACTCTTTTAATGTATCATAACTCTGGCTAGGATATCCAGGACTATACCAAATAAGAATGGTGATTAAGAGCATCCCTGTCTGGTTCGCTTTGGGAAGGTGAATATTTTCAGCTTCTTTCCATTGCGAGAAATGCTGACCATTGGCTTTCCATTGTTATGTTGAGAATTTCCCCTTTATTGTCATTTCATTGAGTATTTTGCTCAAGAATGGATGTGGAATTATATCAAATGGCTTTTCAGCATCAATTGATATAATCAAATAACTATATTATTTTGTTTTATTTATATGGTGATGGATTTTATAGTGTGAACAATTCTTGGAGTGAAAAACAGCCTAGAGGGGTCATATCTAAAACTCTTTTGGTTTTCCTATCGCTATGAGGCAAGGGTCAGACATTACTTTTTTACATATTCTGAAGCCAATCATTCTATCCCAACTTCCACCAAACATAGCAATAATTGCTTCTCTATATGAATCACTGAGAAAATTCTTTAAAAATTGCCTTCTAATTTTATGGGAAGGATAACAAAATATATTACTTGTGATAAATGGAACTTGTTTAAGAAGTCATCTATATGAGACCAAATAGTAACATAATTGTTATCTTAATGCAAAGATACTAAGTCAGGGAGAAAGGGAAAGGAAATTTGAATATCAGAAAGAAACAATTAGAACACAAATTAATAAGGACCTTGCCATATATCGAAAGCTAAAATTAATGCCATCAAATAATTTGTCTTAGAACACATTGAAATATTATTTTTTTGGGAGGGACATCACTGCCTCTGGTGGTCGTGGGTGCTACCCAGTGCTGCTCCTGAGAGTCGCCGCTAGATTTGAACCACTAAGCCAGTGGGCCGTAGTCCTGCACTCAACCATTTACGCCACTGGGGCTCAGCCCTGAAATATATTAAATAATTTAAAATATTATTTAAAGAAAACACTCAGAGATCCTCTTTTTACTTTTCTCAGACTGCAGCTGATATGTACTAAGCACTTTAATTTTTATGTGTCACACAATCCCATAATAATTATCCATAGAAAAGATAAAATCATGATTAATTTAGACCACCTGAAGCTAGTATATACGACCTATCAGCATACTTATATAATATACGGTTAGATATATATTTAGGTAATGCACTTCATCCTTTATATGCAATGAGATGTTTCCTAATTAGGTGCCATACAAACACCCAGGTAATTAAGAAAAATATTTTCTTATTTTTCACCAAAGATTTTAAGCATAAATTCTAGTCTGAACATTGAATAGTCATTAAACTAACTAGTTGAGTGGTGGTTACAAAAGAATAATCTCCATGTTAAGGTGTCTGTGCTGTAAATTTGAATGTCCATATCAAGATGGAAGAATTATCCGATGCAGTTGCCAGGCAGTTGATCTCCTAGGTCTGCATTCGTAGAAGGTTTATCTGAGAGCCACCTTACCCAAGCCATGCTCCCTTCCTGAGGGCAACTACATTGACATCGCTTTGTTATTATTCTGCATGATCATCTTTTTGCTTTCTTTCTTGATTTATTCAACCACCGAGGACCTCATGACTGTCGAATAGAAATAAAGGTAAGTCTAAGAAACATTTGCATAAAAGAAAATCCATAGATATAACTATATACCCATTTCACACTTGTTGATGTATTCCGAAGACCAACTTGCTATGTGTGAAGAGGCTTTAGGGAAAATGGGAAGAAGACAATGTTGTGATGTGCTATCGAACTGATTCTGACTCACAGAGACCACATGAACAACAGAGTGAAACACTAGATGGTCCTGAACCATTTACCCAATTGCTCCCATGCATAAGCCCCAATTTGTAGCCACTGTGCCTATCCCACTTTTGAGGGCCTTCTTTTTTTTTGTTTCTCATTCACTTTATCAAAGATCATGCTCGTTTCCAGGGACTATTCTCTCCTGACAACATGTTCAAAGTATGTAAGACAGTCTTGCATTCATAGGCCATCAGTAGTACTTAGGCTTTTTTCTCCAAGAATGATTGGTTTGAGCTCTTAGCAGTTCATAGATTTTTCAATATTCTTCAGCATCACAACATACAGCTAAACAAGTTTGATTTCTAAAATCAGGGTATTTATCTCCTTCCTGCCTTATTTTAAAATTCCTCTACAAGATTATGCAAAAAAAATTGGTTTTAATTCAATTAAAATAATCAATGATAAATAGAGGTGACACTCTATGGGAAGATACATTAAGAGAACTCAAAAAGGAGAAACTTTTAGAAAAACAATCTGAGAAACATTATCTGCTTAGGTAACACAAGTGACTTGGAGAAAATATCAAATATGTTTCTGGATAAGGACAAATTTTAGCAATGTATAGATATTTCATAAATTTGTTTAACAGTGAAAGCCTAAATCTCATTCATGTGTCCCCCATTTGAATTAGGCCTCAGTTGAATTCCCTCTGGTTTCATAACCAGGGACCAGGGATGGGAAAGTCCTTATTAACAGACATTAAAATACAGAGCAAATGCCTAATGTAGCTATGCCATACTGTGATACTATAAATTCAATCTCTTTCTGTATTCAGTGTTCCAGGTTTTAATATTTTCCAATTTGTTTTCATTTGACATTTTTCTGTTTCACTCTGTCATTGTTGGGCTGTTTGTGCTTTGTTTTGATTTTGTATGTTTTTCTGTTTGTGAAAGCCAGGACAGATAGCATATAAAGACAACAGGGTTTGTAGTGTTAAAGGCACGTGACAGGGAGGTAGGTCAGAAATTGAGAGCTACTAACCATGAGTCAAGGAAGGAGATATATCTTGAATGGATAGTCATGATGGTTGCACAACTCATGAATGTGATTGAACTATTGAAGTGCTTAATATGTGAATTGTGTGTGGGCTGAGTCCACACAGTGGTTGTGCACGGTTGTGCACGGGACTGCAGCCCACTGGGATGGAGGTTCAATTCCAGCTCCACGGAGCAAAGGCTGGGCCTCCTACTCCCACCACCTGAGAGCAGTGATGCCCCCCCCAAATAAAAACAAAGAAAAAAACAAAACAAAACAAAAAATATGTGAATTGTGTGTTGATGAAAAAGTTAAAAATAAATAATTAATTTAAAATATTTTACAAATCTCAGCACTTTAATTTTTGATTAAAATTAATAAAATATTTGGATCACTCAAGGAGTTAGTTGAAAGATATTATAAAAAATTAAAAAGTAATGTGGCAACATAATTTTAGTTATAGGGAATAAATTAAAAATTTGAATCTTATTGCCCCCCAAAATGTCTGACACATTAATTGAATATCATATGATTTCTAGTGACTTAAAGAGAAACAAGTGAGGAATGGATGTGAAGATTTTATTAAAAAAAACAGAAATTTTAAAATATTATTCCAAACTCTTTGAGAGGTGAATGAAAACTACACAGTTTGTAAAGATATGAAATATTTTCTTTCCATGAAGCTGCTGTAAAAGAAAGGAAAATTGCAATCTTTGGATCAGATTTATTTTTTGTTCTAATTTAAATTACTTGCCCTAGGTATTTTAGTATATTTTCTAATTTATTTTCATGATTTTGTCATAAAGGAATTTACATTATTGTAATAAAAAGAACAATTAAATAAGCTTTCCTTATTTGGAAATTATTCTATTCTGTTGATTTCCATCACACTTATTAACAACTCAATGCTTTCTGAAGATTAAAGTGAATGTGAAGCATTATCTATGCCTCAGTTTTCATCTTCATAAATAAAAGGACAGATCATTTATTCAAAACTGAAAATAATACTTTAGACTCCAATCAGGACAACCTAAGAAACAGTAAAGAAAGGTGAAATTTCTGTATCCAAACTAAAGGAACTCTAATACCATTAAATCTGTAGAACCTGTAGGTATATGTTCTAGGTATAGATATAGGTTCTAGCTGAAATTGTCTTCCAATTCCTGACCCAACATCAGTGTAATTCAGATATCAAATTTAAAGAAATCCACTATTTCAAATAATTTAACTCATCTGTCCTATGGGGTTACTTAGACTATCTCTGAAAGACTAAATGAAAAGAAAAAATAAAATATAATATTCAAATTTGATATATTCCAGAGAATTGATGTCATTTGAGTACTACATTTAAATATGTGTAACAGAGAAGCAAATGGGAGGATAATTTTGCCATCAATTGTTTAGAAACAATTGTGAATCTCCTGGTGTCATTACAGACGCATTGCATAAAATTTCAAAGAACAACCAGACAATGTTTGATAAGCTTGTGATTATAGTTTCTTCTGTTCAATTATGTAATTAGTGTATTATTGAAAATATCATTGACTTTCCAAGAATGATATGATTATGTATGCCTATAAACATATACCATTTTAAAATTATTATATATTTTCATTTAATCATATGAAATTTCTCTGAGCAATAGAAAGTCAAGTGTAGACATTTAAGTCCAGTGTCACTGTTGCCTCAGAGAAATATGTCATCTTTTATATTTATAATGTAAAATTTTAAGATATTCCAGAGTTGGAAACAGATTCCCTCTAATTCTTGATACTTAATTTAGCCTTTTCCTTACTGTTTTCCTCAATATTTTCTCTCTGCGTGGGATTTTCTGCTCCATTTTCCTGGATTCTCACTGTAGTGATTCTTGGAGTCTTTTGTTTGCTTTTCCTTTTATCAACTGGAATCTTAGAATTCATGTGTAGGTTAACTGCAGGGGTCACCTTATCAACGTAGCTCCTCTCAAAAGAATTATTTCACTTCCAATTCTGTTCAGACATCCTTTCCACCACCACCAAGTGCAAGCACTTGGCCACGAGTTTGGTTCCTCAGGCTGCAGTCATTGGGAGGTGACACTGAGTTGGTACCAATTCATACAATCTCTACATACAAGAGCCCACCGTAGGCAGGTCTGGGGCCATTCTCATTGTAGTTATTAAATTTGAGGTCATTGTTTCAGTCACTGCATTCATCCATATCTTTGAAGGTTTTCCTCTTTGCTGCTGACATTCCAACAAGTGAGATGACCTTCTCCTGGGACTTATCTTTCCAAATGTAATATTCTTTCTTACTTAGAAATAGTATTTTTAATTCTTATCATGCTGAAGTTGGTATTGCAATTATTCTGAAGACTACATTTGATACTTATTTCATATTAAATCATATTATATGGACCCACTGTTTCAATACATTGCCAAGTTCTATTGATTCTATTCCTGTTTTGCAGAAAATAGTGTAAAAATACATATTCTCATAAACACCTATAATATGCGAATACATTTTCTCTTTTCTTATTGCAATCGAGTTTTCATTTACTTAGAGATATCTAGAATGCTATTGAAGCTGTGTTTAAATAAACCACATTTACTGAAATAACATCTACTTAGCTCACAAATTAATTTCTCTATTATGTCATTCAAATGCCCAGAAAATTTTTGTTTTGTTTTGTCTTTGGGCATCACTGCTCTCCGGTGGTGGGAGTAGGAGGCCCAGCCCCACTGCTGGAATTGAACCTCCGTCCCAGTGGGCCGCAGTCCCGCGCACAACCACTACGCCACTGGGGCTCAGCCTGCCCAGAAAAATTTAATGGTCATTTTAACCCTGATTTTCTGCTAAGGGTTCAAATATCCCAAACTATACTTAAGGTCATGAATAATAATCTTATTTTAATATGTAGGCTTAACTTTCATTCTATATGTCTAAACTGAATCAAAATTATTATGGTTACATTATTTTAATGTGTTTACTCTCCCAACTTTATTCTCACTTTGTTTTTTGCTGTGTTTCCTTCTGCCATTCCTTATGTAGACAATCATCTTGCTGCATTTATCTCTGTCTGTGGAACCATTACATCTCCTCAAAATCCATCTGTTAAAAATTAGCGAATTTTGTAATTCTTCCATGACTGTTCCCATTGCCTAACTAGATTTTGTTACTCTTCCGAAACCCACTTTACAACCTTTTATTTTTTTTCCAATATTTTTCTCAATCTCATAGTTGCTCAATTTTGCTGTTACTGACATTTTGGCCAAATAATTCTCATAGTGGAAATTGTAGGGTTCATTTTGGTATGGTTAGCATAATCACTGATCTTGACCCATAATATTCTTACAAACCCATCACCAACCAATCCCTGAAATTGTGTCAGTCCCACTCATAGCACCCCTATGCTGCTATTGCTACGTGCCCTCGCGTCAGCTTTGACGCATAGCGACCCTAGGCGTAACAGAATGAAACGCTTCCCAGGCCCACACCCCCCTCCCAGCCACTCACAGTCCACGAACCACAGGTCACCATCTTTCCCATGCTGTCTGCTTTGAGCCAAGAAACGTCTCAGAGCAGCAGTGGTTTCCCTCTTCCAACTTCTTTTCTGAGTCTGGCAGTTCCCTGTCCAATCCTTGCTGCAGGATTTTAAGTAAAAATTTAGGTGTGTGCTAAATCATTGATAGTGTTGTATAATTTGAGCATTCTATTGGGTCACCTTTCTTTAGAACAGGCACAAATATTCATGCTGTGGCGAGATAGCTCTCTTCCAAATTTCCCGGCATTGGTGACTGAGTGATTGTAGTGCTCATTCAGCTTCCTGAATTATGTCAATGACAGATCCAGCCCTGTAGGACACGGTAAATCTGTCATCTATGGGTTTCTAAGGTTGCAATAAAAAAAAAAATTAAATCATTTTATTGGGGGCTCATACATCGTTTTTCACAATTTATAAATAAGCATACTGTGTCAAGCACCCTCACATGTCCACTTCTATTATTGTTCTCCAATCATCCACCTTTTCCCTTAAGGCCCTGCAAAGCTTTACTGGAATAGAAAGCCTCTACTTTCTCCTGCTGAGAGTCTGCTGGCTTCAAACTGCTGAACTGTGTGGTTAGCAGCCCAATGCACATGTACTTTAACACCCGCGTTTCTGGAAGACGCGGGCAGGGGTGGGGGGCAGTTAAATCCAAATTGCCTCCAGCTCTTTCTAGGGTCTTCTGCAGGGCCTAATTGTCCACAGGTAAGTGCAATTGCCCTAGGTCGTTTTCTTTTCTTGCCAGACAATGCAGGTAATGAAGAGAATCAATGAGGAAAACCTGCATGCGACACACGTGCTTTTAAATACATATAGTGCAGAATATGTCATTTTAAAAACATCCTATTTGCAATGTCATAGTTGTGCCTAGATCCTAAATATCATGGCTTAAAAATCAATTGCACACACACATCACACATATTTCTACTTTATTAAGCTATAAATAGCTTATCAGTCCATATTTAAAGTTTTGGCGTACTTCACTTTTCCAAATTGATCAAAGAAATTTATAATATCCCCATCCATGGGTGAGGGTTCCCCCCCAAGCTTACTGACACACAATATGTATGTCTCTTGTAAAAGCTACACTTGTGAGTGTGAAGTGGTATCTCCTTCTGGTCTTTATCAGCAATTGCTAGTGACTCCCGCTGTTCAGCCCGGGTTTTCTACTCCAGTCGCAGTCCTGCGCGGCGACCGTCACACTCCACCAGCGATGCCGGGGTCCGGCTTGGCTGTTGTGCGGACGCTGTGCTCAGGCCCGGCTCCACTCTCGGTGGGCAAGTTCACAAACACAAATGGGTCACGACAGAAAACGGTGTCGGAACCGTGGGGATCAGCGGTTTTGCGCAGGAAGCTTGGGAGATGCCGTGTACTGTAGTCTTCCTGAAGCTGGGGCAAAGGTGAACAGACAGGATGAGTGTGGTGCTCCGGAAGGTGTCAAAGCTGCTGGTGAACTCTCGAGAAGTCTCAGACATGAATGACGCGCTTACGGGGGACCCCGGGCTGCTGACCAAATCCAGTTAGGAGGACGGTTGGCTGATCAAGATGACACTGACTAACCCTTCAGGATTTGATGAACCAATACGTGAAGAGGCCCAATCCACCGAGGAGTGAAAATGGGACTCCTGAATAAACTCGTATAAAACAACCTATGCCAGCATATTGCCTTGTTAGTGGTGGAAAGAACTCAGGTAGCTTTTAGCAGCACCGCTGGAACAGAGAAACTAGTTGGGGCGCCTGTGTTATTGGAAGAAAGTCCCCCTCAGCTTCCTGATGATTGCGAAAAACCACAATGCACCTTTTCTCCCAGTAGCCCGTGATTTTTATGCGAAGACCTAGTTGTCATATTCAGAAGTCATGAAATGACCTGCTCTCGTAGTGTGTTTTTACTTCTTTGCTGTATATACCCCATGTAAGTATTGCCAGATCATACGGGATTTCTATTCCCAGTTGTTTTGGGGAGCCTCATATCCCTTTACACAATAATAGTCCCTGTTTACAAGCCCAACAGCAGGGTCCAAGAGTTACTTTCTATGCACACCATCGCCAGACAGGTATGGCTTCTGTTGTGTGTGTGTGTGCGCTTTTCAAAAATTGGACTGTCACTGTGTAGTTGGGGTGAGTTCTTGTAGCTGCTCTGATTTGCATATTCTAGATGACTAGTGACTGAGCTTTTTTTTTCATATGTGTGAGCCTTTTGAACATCAGTTTTGTTGAAGTGTCTGTTTAGGTATTTTGCACTTTTTAAATTGGTTATTTTTTTTTCTTAGCGTGTCATTGCAGAATTCTGTAGATTTTAGAGGTTAAACCATGTGCATTTTGTTTCTGCTAAAATTTTTAAAAAATCAGTCTGTGGGCTCTATTAACTCTTTTGATGAAGTCTTTGAAAAATGCCTTGTTTTCAGAAGCTACAAGTCAAGTATTTTGTTTTTACTGTATCTGTTTCCTTTGTTATATTTGGTAGTATGTGTACAACCTTAATTTGCCTCTATTTTCTTAATGTTGAGTCTTCTCACTCTGAGATTTACATGTAGGTTTCTGATCTACATGGAGTTCATTTCTGTGAATGCAATGAGATATGGGTTCTGTTTTATTCTTCTGCATAAGTAGCTTAAGGTTGTTCATTATTATTTCATGAATAGACTATCTCTTTTTCATTTACTGCTTTTATGTGTGTGCGGGTGGGAAGCTGTGTGTGTGTATGTGGGGGGGGTGGTTTTTGTCAAAAATCAGTTGCTGTGCAGGAAGATGGATTCATTTTGGAGTTTCAAATTTTGTTCCATTATTTTTCTATCTGTCCTTTTACCAGAACCAAGCTATTTTGACTACAAGGATAGATTTCGAGGTCAGGTTGTGTGAAGTCGCATAATTTTTTCTTCTTAAGCACTTCTTTTCTTGTCTTGTATCTCTTAAACTTCCACATGAAGTTGGAAATATATTCCCATTTCTTCAAAGAGGAAGTTAAAAACTTGGATCAAGATTGCATTATATTTATAGACTGCTTTGAGTCATATGACTTTTTTTTCCACAGTGACATTTTTAGGATATTAAGTCTTTCAGTCCATGGACATGTGGTAATCTTTCATTTGTATCTCTTTCCATTTGTGTCTTTGCATTCTTCCATTGTGTCTCTTGAAATAATGTGTAATTAAGTGTTAACAGGAAACATGTGATTTCCATCCTTCTGGGTATAAAATGAGCCTTCTGAGAAGCAGGATGGGGGAATCTCACTACCAGCAAGAACCCAGAGTGGAGCGTGTCCTTTGGATCCCATGATCCCTGCGCAGTGAACCTCCATCCAGAAAACATTTTTAGTATCTGAGGAGTGGCAGAGCAGCACAGGAGCAGCAGAAGCAGAGTGTGAGGCAGGGGTGGAATGCGCAGGCCAGAGAGCAAGTACAGCAGGGAGCTTTCGGGCAGGAGGCTAGCTGGGGGAGGGGAGGAACTCTGGACAATCAATTGGGGGAACTGAGATTGCTGACTCAGGAGATGGAGCTTCATGCTGACTCATGATGGAAACATCATGCCTTCAGGTTGATGTTTACTGGCACATGATGCCTCTATGTTCTTAATCCAGGGAGATGGATTTGCTGAACCATTGAGCTGCTACAGAAGGCCCTTAGTTGAGATTATAGAGGAGTGTCATACACTTTGGGCATTTATGAATAGTCCTTGCATTAGTCCGGATAGACTTGAGGAACAAATTTCAGAGACACGCATATAGATATAAGGAAAAGGGTTTATATACAAAAGAAATGTGACCCTAAGAAGGCATCCCAATCCAGTCCAGTGCAAAGTCATAAGTCCAATAATAACCCATATGCCCGAAATCAGTCTATAATGTCTCCTTCTGACTCAGGAAGTCACAGGTCAGTGGGTGCCGAATTGTGGTGCTGGCAGGGGACTCCCCATGATTTCTCGCTTCCAGGGCTCAGGTCCATCAACAGCATGCCACTCCAGCTTCAGAGGTCTGTCTTCATCAGGGCAAAGCCGTGTGGTTTCTCCACCGGCTACTTCAGCCTCCCAGCCGCCGCCATTCTGTGTTGCCTGTGGTTAATCATCTCTGAAACTAACTCCCAACAACTGGGGAAGATAGATTCTCATCTTCATGAGGGAAATATCGTGAGATTTCCCAGGAGTCTCAGGTGAAAGCCCTGCCCACATAGAGGCCTCATCGGCTGCTCAATGGCTATCTCCAGATTAACAGGCTAGACTCCACCCCTATATTTCAATTATAAAATTAACATAAGCACATGACTGCCACAGTCCTGAAGGAACTTGGCATCAAGTCTAGCACCCTCACCGCTGAACATCTGTATCCTGAGATTTTCTCACCTCCATTGTCACTTACTCACTTTAATAAGCTAACTCATATGCTTATTAACTTATTAACTTCCTTAATAAGCCTTGTAATTGTTAATATTGTCTTTGCGTTCTGGCATTACAATGAATGACTAAACTCAGCTGGAAAGGTAGAGGGCTGTTTGAGACAAAATAGACACTAAAGTGATGATAACACATTATGGAAAACTAAGCAAGTCAAATTGCAGTACTGGAGGTCTTATCTAGATGAGAGTAGAACCAGGCAACTTAGAATTTTTGTTAGTTGGTTTTTTCAGAAGATCACTGGATGTTTCTTTGGGATGGACTTTAATCATCAACTTTTTTTTTTAACACCTATTTGAAACACTCAAGGACTACGTAAGCAACAAAAAGTCAGTGATATATTTTGCTATATAAGCAAAATGGACAAATTCTTTAAGAAGCACAATTTTCCAAAATTAAAGGAGAAAATTGAATGCTTCGAAGAATGATATATCTGTTAAAATATAGTACATAAAATATATTAGACTATTTAACACAAGCTTTAAACGTTGCAGTCGCAAATGTGTTATGTCTGGTTGACTTTATGAATAAATACTTAGATATTTTTAAATATATATTTTAAAAATAAAAATTAATGATCATATAAATTCTATCAGAAAATAATGAAGGCATGATTAGTATCCTACAATTTTAAAAAAATTAAGTCAGCATTTTTTGATACAAAATCTTATCATATTGTAAGAAACATTTTAAGTCAATGCTTCTTCTAAGTATAATATTAGAGTTCTTTTAAAATACAGCAGAATAAATCTAGCACTTTTTAAAAGTGTGATGTTTCACACTGAAACAGTTTTCTTCTAAGATGAAACAGAAGAACAGTCAATCATTAGAAGAGGATTGAAAATGACTTAATGCATTAATATAAAATGGGAAGAGAAACACATATGTTGGTAGATGCAGAAACATGTCTGATAAAATTCAATCCTCATTTGTATTCCAACTTCAAGAAAATTAACTACAGAAGGATATTTTGTAAGGTGAGGAAGTCACATGTAAAACACTGACAGCGAGCATCCCCAGGTAATGAATACATTTTGCATGTAAAGCTGAGAGATTAACCACATGAAAATATTATTCCCCCACAAATTTAATAATTTATAGATTCAGTGGAATGTCAGTGCAGGAGACAGATTATATTGTCAGAGCTCTAAAGATCTGCAGCCTCAGAAACGCCACGTAATAGTCCTACTTTGCCCAACAGGGTTGCTGGGAGTTAGAATCTATGAGGCAGCAGTGGGTTTTATATTTTTTAATTCATCAGCATATTTAAAAGGGTGTGGCAACCAAGGATATTGAAAATAGGAGAAGGGTTCATTTTTTTGCAGAAAAGTTTTATTCTTTTAAAATTTTATTTTCCGTGAACTTTACAAGCATTTTCACATACATAAGAAAGCAGAATATGTGAGGTGCTTTATGCTTCTGTTGAAAACTTAACTGGGTACAACTATTTTGAAAAACTGTGCAGCAGCATCTATTAAAGCTCCACATTTGCTTAATCTGCCATTCAGGAATCTCACTTAGGTACATGCTAACCAAGAATGTCTACATAGGTTTCCCAAATTGTTTGTAGCAGCAATCCATATTTGTAATGGACTCCAATGTGAAACTGCATAAATGGACAGCATTAGTAGACTGAGTCGATAACTTATGGCTTATTTCTCATTGAATCTATAGTAACAGGATAACAATAGATATACAATCAGACAAACAATATCCATTAAAGAAGCCTGACTGGCAACACCCAGAAACATGGTTCCCACCCTCCATATCTATCACAATAGTTTCTTAGATTCCTTCTTGTGACTTAGATTTGAGATCACGACTAAAGCCTGCTGATAAGATTTTTGTGTTAGTGATTAAACCTATCCTCTAATCACTCTCATTATTTGGTTCCTATCAGACTGGACCACTACATCACCTAAAGCATTCTGCCACTAGATAACTATCAACTTGTGGCAACCCTTGTGGCCCTGAGACTGTGAAATAATTCAAGATAGTCCATCTCCAGGAGTTGGTAAACAAATGTACCTAATTTCATCATGCTTTCCATCCAGAAGCAGTCTCCTGCAATGTCAGTTTCTATCATTTGCAGCAATATCTTCCCACTTCCCTTCATATATCGTTACTATAAATAGTCATGCGGTGAAAACAGTAGAGTTTCAGTCCATTAAGGTCAATGTGGTTGATGAGAAAAAAAATAAAAGTAACAAAAAACAAGTCATGCTTTTGTTCTTGTTTAGCACATATATCTAGAGTCAGATAGATAATATTGCCGCTCATTGGACTAAAAATTTATTTTTAAGGAATGCTGCGACAAATGTGTTTACAATCAGAGGAAAAGATCACTTTGTTTATGATGCTTCAAAAGTTTTTAAACCCAGTAAAATTGTAAGACTGTATTTCTGCTTCTGTCTTAACTTTATAATTAAAAATTCTACTTACTCAGACAATTTAAAGATAGGTAAGAAAAAGTAGAAAGTATGATTATTCTATTCACTCAGCCAAATTTTGGAGGAAAGCATATTCACTGTACCCTATCAAGTCATGTAGACACATTTAGAGTGTTTACATAAAATACAGGAAAAAGTTTCTCTACATTTTCACATTTCCTTTTTATTAGCATATATGCAGAAGCTTAAATTTTTTTAAATTAAAATTATCTTTTAATATTGTTTTTCATAAACATTTTGAAGCTCCATGTATATAGCAACTACCATCAATTCTCATTCATAAATGTTTCATTCCATGTTTATTGGAATCTGAATGTCTTTTTCTTTTTACAGGTTTTGGATTTTTGTTGTTAGTGTTTATCAAACTCATGAGATTCTGAGGGTGACCGACTCTTTTTCAAGCCCTGTGGTACCTGCTGAAAGTCAAGTTGTATGTGTCCTCTAACTGTCCTTCAAATTCCTCATATGAGTGCTCTGTGATTGGAGACTGACACAGAGGGTGGCAGCAAATGAGAAGACAATGTCATCAGTGTGCGTTTCCTGTGTAGAAAGATCCACTGGTTTATGATCACCAGTTCTTTTTTGATACAGCTACCCGGTGGGCCAGTCACATCTCAATGCAAAGGGAGAAGTCAGCAGAAGCAGCACATCGCCGCCGTGTTCCTCATCAAGCTTCTCTTCCAGCTGGTGAACTCCCTGGACCCAGGTACAGATATTATGATCAGTGTGGATGTGTGGTCCATGTCTCCACTGTCACACTAGTGAGGAGAGAAGGATAATGTGGAATTTGCCTAATGAAGTTATGTGCACAGTTGGGTGAGTTATAGCTTTGACAAAGAATTGAACTTGGTTTCATACTAATTCCTAGAGCTCACTTTGTTCTAGAGATAAAGATGATAACAGTTTATAATGAAAATTCATGATATGATTTATTTTGCTGTGGATTTTTGGATTATTAAACTTTGGGGATGTTATAGACCTGGTTTATTTTATTTTTTTCCTGCTTGCTCTCCAAAAGATTAGAAATAGATTATCTCAATTTAAAGTTCTCTTATCATGAGTTTAACTGCAATCAGAAG